>JAKFQP010000130.1:798231-887171 GCA_023375905.1 Nycticorax nycticorax | reverse complement strand
AAAAGAGAGCACTCTGCTAGCGCCTCGGAAGGCCCTGAAGTCGAGGCCAGGCAAAAGGCGGCCAGGCGGAGCAGGCTGGTGGCAGGAGTGCGCTCAATGCCTCCAAGGAAGGAAAGGAAAGCAATGGCCCGGGGCGGGCGAGCGAGCAGCCGAGGCTCGCCCGCTAAAAGGAGGCGGGCGCGGTGTGTCGGGGGCGCAAAAGGGGGCGGCAGGAGTCGAACTGGGGGCTCGAACTGGGTCCCTCGGGACCAGCGTGCCGCGACCCTGCCCGCTCCTCTACCGCCGCCCCCGCCGGCAAGGGGCGCACACGCGCCACCAAGCCCCCCCCTCCCCCCCCCCCCCCCCCCATCAGGAAGCTTAAATGAGATTTGAATAATAAAAAATAATTCAGTGAGAGATCATAAATATTATTTTCTTGTCAGTAATAAAGAGCTCAGGTGAAATATATGGACTTTGTTCAAATTACTACTTTGGCTGAAATTATTCTGTTTTCCTTAGGTATGGAAAAATGATCATCAATATTTTGGCAATTAAGCCAACTGCAATAAAGTAGCATAATTCATTTTTTTGGATCTACTGAGTAGGTAAAATTAAGCTTTTTTAAGACCTCATCTTCCAAGAGTCTAAGATAAAGTTCCTGATGAAAATTAAGGTGTGATCCCCTTTCCAAAAACCAAGTTTCATGATTGAAAAAAAGCCTAGCAACATAATCCATGTAAGTGAAGTATTTAAAAAACTTGGAGACATACCCTCAGAAACCAAGAACAATGGCTAAAGGAAATAAAAGTGTTTATTTCAATTGTTTCAGTGTCATGAGGTTCATGCAGGAGTAATAAGACTGGTAGGTGCCTGTAATTAGCATTTGTACAGATCATGTTCCGCTGTTTTTCAAATGTGAACTGGGGATAAATTAGAAGATGATCCCTGGCAGAAACTAGTTTCTATACTTATTTATTTATTTTGTATAATTTCTTAGTCCATGAAGACATTCAAGATTGTACTTCAGGGATTTCTCTTTATGTATTCTGTACTCCTTTTCCATACAGAGCAATTGATACCAGACTTAACAATGCTTCAGAAAATCATTTCTGCATTTCGTCTACCAATTAACACTGCTGAATTATTTTTCACTTGACTGGACGCAAACACACACACAAACTCATGTTTCAGTAAAAATACAATAATTCTTCACATAGGGATTTTCTAGTAGTAGGTCATGTCCATGTAGAGAAGCCTGTGGGAGATGCCTTCAGTGTAACAGAAAGCCACTAGGGATGGCTGAATAACAGTACAATTCTGTTTTGTCACTATCCAAAGAACATCATCATTAAATTAATCTCTAACCCTTCTGTTCACCACTGTAGCAGTTAACACTGCCTAATATTTCTCCATGGCGTAGGTAGTCTCTTCCTGTCACTGTATTTGTGCTTCTGCAGTGGGATTTGGAAGGTTCAGGGGGAGGAATGAAATCCTTTCAGCAGCAGTCAAGAAGTGCTCATCATCTGCTGTCCACAGTCAGTAGCAGAAAGCACTCTTGCATGTGCTGATGGGAAAACGGCTATCAAGGAGATAACCAGTTTCTCACACAGATACACTATCCACTACTGAGAAGTAGAGCATGTGTGTATAAATCAGGTGCTTATTTAAATTTAGCTGTGAAAAACAGCCCAAAGAAGCATGAGAAAATGTTCTTCCATGCTTTGGTAGGATATGGAACAGTTTAGCTCCATGCACTGTTATAAGCACTTACCTGTCCAACATGTCAGTATTGTATTTTAAGACTCTCTAGCTTTTGCAGTCATTAGCTGCACATTACAAGGCACCAAAATGGGGATAATTTTATGTTTTCTGAATGGGAAGCACTGTGTATGCTAACGTAATTAATTTTATTGCCTGATCTGCTTGCAAGGAAGAGAAGAGAGATAACATGTTAGCTGATGGGTGAAGCTCTTAGCCACCAAGTAGAAACTGAAGGAGCCATTGTATTTATTTAGGTTTAAGTTCATCTGTGCAATGCTCAATTCATTTGCCCAAGCAAGCCAAGAAATGGGCCTTGGCATCATTGCAAAGGACTGTCACTATAAAAGAGTTCTGAACTCTTCCCCAATATTAAAGATGCTAAAAAAAAAAAAAAAAAAAAAAAAGGAAAGAAAAAAAATTCCAAGAAATAAAAAAGTCTATGCAATGACTCAAACAAAATTCAAAGGAATAATTTCATTTCCAGGCACAATTTAGGTCAGTACGACCTACAGGAGTGAAAATATTAGCTGCACAGGCACATTTGGAACAAGCACACAAAATAACTTTCTGTAACTGATGGCTTTCTCCTCTCCACTCCTACTCTTTTCTACTAATCACAGTAGCTGCTCTGCAAGACAATAGCAAGACAGTAAGTGCATCTGCGAGAAAATATTGAACCCCACTGTTCCTGTATCCTTCAGGAAATATTTCAGTGAAGGTTTTGGCAAAAGAGTGATTTGGTGAAACAAACTCTGTCGCTGCAATGTGATGTAAATCAGTTTGTTCAAATTCTGCCATTCTCTCTCCACATTGTAAAAGAGTTTATTAGTAAAATCAAATACATTTCAAAATCATGGCAATCATTGTACTATTCTTTGACTGAATAAATATTAATTTATTCCTCTAATTTAAGGTTTAAATAAACCTGAAATATAAATGTTGCCAAACTAAACTGACCTTCTTATAAGCTCTAACCCCACCAACATCACTGAAAGCCAAATCACATCAAGTTATTTTTTTACATTTAACAGAATACCAGAATAAGAATGTGTTAGGCATTTGAATTAGAGTGAAGACTGTAACAAAAGATAGTAAAAGAGCAGGACAGTAACAGGATGGTGAACTGAGAGCAAGAGAGAAATGAGGCACAAAAACATGACAGCATTCTCAGTATTCTGTGTAGAAGTGAAACAGCTGAGTTTTCCAAGCTGGCGTGCATCTGATAGCCAGTCTGGAGCATGCCTACAGAGGTAGAATTTACAGTGTAAATAGAATTATAGCTAAGAAGATCTGCAAAGCTTACTGTTTTGTGCTTTTACATGGTATTTCTTAATCTTAATGGAATACAGCCAATTAAACTTTATTGTCTCATAAACCTCCAAGCCTATCCTCCTTTTGTGAGTTCCTTACACTGCTTTCATAGCTATTGCAAATACGCCATTTATAGTGGTCCACAAGAAGGAAATTCAAACTGTGTATTGCCTTATGTAACTAAGTAATTACACATTGATTGATCAGCTAATTATACTATGAAAAATGCTTCTTTTGTTTATAAGGGATTTAGCCCAGCTGTGTCTGGATTCACTGCTCTGAGGAAATATGCAGGTTATATCCACATGCTTTAATTATTTCCTTCCAATCCTGATGCCAACCTGTGAGTAAATATTTAATGCTGGGAGCATTTACCCATATAAATCCAGCTTTGTTTCCATTAATACGTAAGAAAAACGGTCCTTGTTTATTTACTTTCTTCAGGATTTTTTTTCTTTTCAGTGGAGTTTTATCTTGAAAAGACCACTCAACTAATTTATATTCAGTTTTGCTCTTCATCTTAATTTTACACTATAACTTAGTGCCAAATTGAGCAGAGTCATCTAAAAGCAAAATCTGTCCCATCACTAGTTATCTCCTGAAATCTCCAAAAAGTGTCTTATACTTAGATATTTGGGGGTTATCTGCATTTATTCAGGGTACTTCAACTACTTGTCCAAGAAGGGCTCTCATAGAGTTCCTTCCCTGGCATTACCCTGGGGCAGACTTACCCTATTACCTTTAGAACAATGACCTGCCTCCCCATGGGAAAATCAGCCACCGCTCACTTTCCTATTCCATCTCCTCACCACACACCAATACATCCACAACCTGATCTACAGTTCAATTTAGTTATTCCAGCCATTACAAATATCAGTTGAAGATATGGTGTTTCACCTGATCTGTACAAAAATCTTTATGTGACCCAGAGCCTGTGACTCTTAGACACTTGGCTGCAATGCAAAGGCCATTAACCATCTAAATAGATGGAAGCATAGCAAACCTTTTAATGAGTCTGAAATAAGGGTCAAATTTGTAGTATGACTTGAAATAACAGTTTCATTTATTTCAGAAAAATAACTTAGGAACTGTAATTATTTCTTTTCAAAAGTCTCATTTTATATTTCATAAAACGTTGTGGTTTGAAAATTGTTTACTTGGTAGTGATTAGCAGAACTGTAATTTTCATCTACTGTTTATTATTCATGAGGATTAGCTATCAAACAGCCATGTAAAAAGGCACAACTCAGTGCTTATAGTTCTGAGAAAGTAACCATTGCAAGTCATAGATATTGCTAGACAGTGTCATGATTTTTAAGAGTGAGATAACCCAGGTTCAGAACCCAGGATGACATATGCCTAACTGCTGCTTCTGTTGAGAAACTGGTGAGCTCAGAAACTCAAATGCTGTGAATTTCTAGAGCTCTGTGTACAGAGCGTGCTTTTCTCCTTCAAAAGTCACAAAATTCCAGATGATAATTGCAGAGAAAGAGCTATGCCAACCAGGAAAGTTTTTGAAAATCTGCTTCATATATATTACTGAGACAATTTTTCCTCTTAAGGATACCCAAGGTATTAATAAAGTAATGCCCAGATACGCAATATATATGGATTTTACAAGCCAGTCCTGGAAGGTTTTGCCACCAGACAATATAAAGAAAGTACGCAAACACCAGTGGCAAAGAGATATGGTGTAAAAAACTAATTGTTGCCAGTTTTCCTCAGATTTTTATTAGTTGCATATCAATTAATTGCACACCTTACCAAATTCTACTAAGGAATCAATTGGCCAAACTTCAGTACTTTAGCAGTCTTCTCTGAATTAAATCTGGTACTGTATAGATTTCAAAACTCAGAAAATTTCCAGCAATTGAAATACATTTTAAAATATATGACATAGAATGCTCAGTTTATATGGGACTGTTAAAAACACATTAAGCTGAAATAGCCAATGCCATTCATATGCTGCCTTTCTATACTGCTACAGGAACAACACGAGTATTACATTACCAGTGGCAAGCAGCTAGGCATTTTTACATAAATAAGCAAAAAGCATGGTCTATCAAAGAGAATTACATTTGAAACACCCAGAAGAGCATTATTTATTTAGATGAAATGAGACAAAGACTCCTGAAGCTAAAACTACTTTTTTTGTCTTATGATTTAAACCTGTTTTGTGGGATTTGGATGATTAACGTAAATCACCATTAAAGTGTGACTTGGCAAAAATTAGAGCTCATGTTCATATTTTAAGAATAAATGCCTTTGTATGACAGGTGACCTAAATAAAGAATATAAATATGTATACACACAGAGAAATTCCAGATAATAACAAGAAAGCATTTCAGTGCTAATTCAGTCTCACAACAAGAAACTATGCGGTTTCGTTTTAGTTGAAATGCAGCATATTTGGAGCAAACCCCAAATTTTTTCCAAATGACCCAGCATTAGAATATCAAATTTACTACCACAGTAAGCTACTGAGGCCAAACAATTCACAAAAATGTAATAATTTTATCTGTTTGCAAAGCTTTCATACAGGCTTCTCTTTCAAATGATTGACCTCAGGTTATATCCAATGCAGCAGTTCCAAAAGCATTGATGCCTCTTTTCCAGCCCAGATGCCCACTTGTTAAAACTTGTTGGATCCACCATAACATCCTGTTATCGGCTCCCATATTCAGGAGCAAAGTCCAAAACTATACTCTTGAAAACTTGCTCTTTCCTCAGTAATACCCAGGCTAGTTGCAGGGTTTTATAGACTAGTTAATATTCTCTCTCCTTTTGGCTCTCTCTTTACAGAGATGAATTGGTTTCATCACAACATTTGCTGAAAGAAATGCATTTCAGAACATAAGAAAGGACACAGAAGAAAACCCATTTTTTCCCAGATCTCTCCCTTTCATGAGCAATCAACCTGTTTATAACCATTGTCCAAAAAGTCTCACCTCTGAGCAGGCTACCTTGAATCTGGGTTTTATTGACAGCATGAGCATATATAGCAACACAGAACACCTTGGATGTGTGATGTCAGGACTGATCTGTACGTGTTACGAGTCTGAAACATAACAAGTCTATTGTGCAGTTGCAGTAAGTTTAGTGGACAAGCCAGGTGATTTTCTTGTGATAAATCGACAGATATGAAAACTATGGTTAATTGTCACTTCACATGTGAATTGCAATACTCATCTATCTCAAAAAATCATGCATTGTTTGAGTTTGCATCTTGGATTTCTTAAGTTCTTACAAGGTTTTAAAAAGACAAAGTTGATGCAAATAAGGAACAGAAATCCAACAGGCCCAGTGTCTGTTACAACAAACACAATTAGATCACACAAGCGGTCGTGTCCTGCCATCTGGACCAACAGAGTAGCTGTCACATTTGCCAAAGGGTAAAACAGGTTATGAAAAGGCTAATTCATGCTGGTGTAGAAGACATAAAGTCTTCCACAGAGCATTACAAATTCACAGTGTTGCTTTTTTATTTGGACTTCTGATTAGCTGAGGGTATGAAAAGCCTATCAGCATTTAGTTAAAGAAATCCTGAATGAATACAGAGCTGTAGATGCTGAAGAACACAAGTTATTCCAGCTGAGACTGACATTAACTTACATTCAATCTTTTTCTCCTGATTGGCCCTTTTCCTGATGGCAGAATATGTCAAAGCTTTATATATTTATTAGACTACTTATGTCAGGTCAGACGGCAGCCAAGAATCCTTGAATATAAATGCTTACCTATAAAATGAGAGACTTGGCCCAAAGTCAGATGAGTCTATGGGGATCTTTGCATTCACTTCAATCATCTATGAATCACACAAGTTTCTCTGAACTGTGGGACAAAATAGAAACAGAACCAAAAAAGAGGTAGCTAAACACCCATCCATGCACATTTAATCTATAGCAGGTGAAAGTATTGCTCTATTTTAATTAGAAAATGAAAAAAAAAAAGGGGTGGTTTTTTTTTTTGTTTGGCTTGGTTTGGTTTTGTTTGTTTTCACAGTGCTGACGTAAAATCAAATGTCAGATTTCATTCCCCATCCACAAGCATTTGACAAGTGATTTTTGTGTGCTTATTCATGGAATTGAGGTAAGCTTCAGTCTTTATGATCAAAATCAATAGTGTTTTTAACACAAATGATGATTAACCTGTGCAAAGTGTATTGTGAGACACATCCATCATTGGTTAAAATGGCTCTTTCACTCTCAGTAACTTACAGCAATCATTGACCTTAGCATCCTGATTTAGGGACGGCAGCTCCAGATTTGATGACTTGAGCTTCTTGAGTTCTTGATTTTTATTCAAGGATGTAAAGGAATATTCCTTTCTGTGAATGCCCTGTCTTATCCAGATGGAGGGTCCAGTCCTGTTCCCGTTGAAGTGAATAGAAATCTGTTCACTGAATTTGTTTAGGTTTGGAGCATATCCTGAGACCAAAACTTTGTGCAAGACCGCTAAAAGTGTATGATAAGCACACCAGCTGTGGTTCTCTCTCTCGTTAATCATGATTATGTATAGAAAAAAAAACCCACAAATTAAATGATTCTTTAATAAATCTCTGATATTTGTCCAGCCACAGATCCCTGCTGAAATCAACAAGAAAGTGAACCAGTACTAGTGCAGTTGAATTCAGTTTTAAGGTCATATATTATCTGCCTGTTCATAGAAATTAATCTGTATTAATTTCAGTGAAAAGCAAGAGAAATATGTGCCTGAGACCCAGAACACCATGGCAATCATTAAAATCATTACGAAGGGGCTTTGTGTTTTAACAATGAACCACAGCCTGACATTAGTAAGCACCAAAGATTTAAAGCAAAAGAAATGCTAATAGTTTACAATTTATAAATGCAAGGCTTTCACAAAGATTGTAAAGTATTATTTTATTTCACAGCTGTCATGGGTTGGCCACTCTAGATCTCTTAAAATAATTAATTTTGCACCTGAAAATAGAAAAGAAATTTAAAGCTGTTTAACTTGTATTTAAAGATTCATTTTTACTTGCCAGAAATTGAAATGTGAAAACACATTCTGATCTAGGTTCAGCTCAGCTGGTTAAAAATCCTTTAAACATGCTTATTTTTATGTACTTCCAATAAAATTGAAGGAGAAAGAGAATTTTACTCACTTCTTGCAGAGAAACTGTAGCAGTGTTTGAAAGGAATACTTGTTGAAGCCTAGGCAGAGGTATGTGTTGCATCTCCCAGAAGGGTCTCTG
Source organism: Nycticorax nycticorax (assembly GCA_023375905.1). NCBI lineage: Eukaryota > Metazoa > Chordata > Aves > Pelecaniformes > Ardeidae > Nycticorax > Nycticorax nycticorax. Next base: position 878,902 of record JAKFQP010000130.1, on the reverse strand, counting down.
GATATGGGGCTGTTCCTATAGTCAGCACAAAGCCACAGAGTACCAAAAGGAGAGATGTGAGGTGTGAAGGTCTCAATGTACAGAAGGCAGCTTTGAGGAGGTGAAACTTCAAGGTGGGAAGAAGGTTCTGAGCTCCAGGGGTCTCGGACTGAGGAAATTAACCTGTTTCTTCCTTATCCTTGGAGAATGCGTTAACCACCAGGCCCCTGGATCAATAAGGAACCTCATTCTATCACTACAATTTATTCTGTCAACTTTCATACTTCATTTTCCTAATTTTAAAAATAGGAACGCTCATAGTATATTTTTATGATTTCCAACATGGTTAGCCATTTTTCTTATTCAAGCCAAAAATATCAGAAGCAGATTTGCACATCATTTCAGATGTTCCAGAACTGTTCAGTCCTTTGATAAATAAAGAATAATTTCATAGGAACAGGAAGAGCTAGATAAGACAAATTCTTGTGTATTGTCTCAGAGCTGATGCCTACAAATATTTGAGCACATATTTAACATGAGTAGTGTGACTAATTCTGTTTATATCAACAGAATTATATGCTGTAGAAAAGCTGAACACAGAGTAAATAAATACAGGACTAAACCCAGAAATTTCCAGAGAAAGTATTCTTCTGCAGTGGGAAACCTGGCCTGCCTTCCACAAAGCGTTAGAAAAGAAGCAAGGAGAATTCAATTAATTTCTTAATCCTGTAAAACTTCGTCTTGCAGGCTTTTCCTCACAAGTGTTCCTACTCACTCCAGGGATACCTCTGCGTGGAGAAATCTTCAGTAATTGAGATGCTTAGTTTGAAGTTTTGAACTGGGGAAAACGGATGGACAAAGAAGTCTGTGGGAGACTTGCAACATTTCCCCTTAAAAGCCAGATCCATACAGGCACCTAACTAGCCTATTTGCTTCATGCACATATAATTTTGAATGAATTCTGAATGCCAAAGCTCCTCTAGCCCCAGCAGCCATTTACTAATTCAACATATATGACATCTAGAACTAAATTGCATGTGCGCTGGTTACATAGGTGCTTTCTTAAAACCATCTTAACAACATAGATGCTTTCTTAAAACTAGGAGGAGGTGGTGCAGTACAGAAGGGTCTGAAGCGAAAGGTGCCCTGATATCTGAAATATCAGTGTAGAAGAACAGAAAAGAAAGTATCTAAAAAACCCCTGAAGTCATGTTGAAATGAATTCATACTAGATACGTAGATGACTAGTCACACATCTACTAACTCATTATGTATAGGGATATTGAGGCAGCAGCCATAGTAATCCACTTTTCTGGATGTACACAACTGGGAGCATGAACTGATTTTATGGAATTTATAAGACAGCAACAGAGAAGAGATAAAGACATGTTACCATTTTAATTTGGTATTACCTACACCCAAACCATAGTGTATCAAAACTGTATGGCATTATTGGAAATAATCAGTCAATACAATGAGTGTGTATATGTTCTCTGGTACCTTAATAAGCCACCTGTACCAGATCAAGATTATAAGGAGGACAGGTTGAAACACTATTCAGATAAGCAGATTTAAAATGGAACCATAACTGGCAAAATATGTGTGAGAGAGCTGAAGTCCAGCTCTGCAGCTGACACTCCGACACGAGGAATGCAGCATTCCTATTGACTCCCTTGAATCAGTCAGCACTAGTTTTCTCAGTTTTAAACTGAAAAATCACTCAAATGCCCAGAGTTTGTGAACTCTGATATTTTTCCATTTCCAACAAAAGACAGTTGCTTTACTCAAATAAAAAGCAAAGGACATACTCCAGAGTATTGAAGAAAATTAGGTGCCTGGATTGCAGTGTAGAAGTTATCTGTGCTTGTACAGCTCCAAACACTGTCCAGAAATTTTAGGGAGGAGCAATCGTAATGCTGAATGTACAGTAGTTGGATGAATTTATTTAAGACACTGTTTACAGTCGAAACTCACTAAGAAAAAAGCATGCAGAGGTGAAACATTACCAGCAATATTGTGTATGGCTTACAAATTTTATTGAGGGATTTTGATTTGACTGTTGATACAGAGCAATCTTTTAGGCAAAGGACAAAATATGTTCATACTCCCTCAAATATACCCCAATGCATCACCCAACATTACACTGCAAATTGAATATTGTAAATCAGATTTTTCATGGGATTTGAATACTGTTTTTTAAAACATTGCTTAAAATGCAGCATAGTATGTGAGGAAAGAAATAAAGAATAAATTACAAAAGGTTTTGTTCTTAAACAGCATGCTTCAGAGGTAGTAACACAAAAGGCTTTGTACCAAGACAGTCTGTCATGAACTGAAGACAAAAGGAAAACACCAAGGCAAGGTCTCAGAAGGAGGAAATAACTTGGACAAGGACAGATTTCTCTGCAAAGAGTTAATTAGTTCAGGTCGTACTCTTTAAAATGTTAAACCTTTGGGGCTGCCATCAAAATCAGTGCAAATTCATGTTGCCCCATAACATCCCAGACTGCACATCTCATAGCTGTCAGACAATGGACAATTATGATAGCTGAGAGATTCTCAGCTTCAATCCATTGATTTTTCCCTTTAATTTTCAAATACTTAGCTCAGCCCTCTCCTGAATGACACCATGGCTCAGAGCTTTGTAGCTACACCAGCTCTGATTTAGCTGGTGGATCTGATCCAAATCCAAGAAAATTGCAGCTGAGAAAGGAAGAAGCTGAATACCATCTCTCGTGAGAGTCATAGAAGAATATCTGAGGCAAGAGGTATTGGTACTCAGATGAGGCCTCTTGAGGCTCTGAATATTTGATAACTGAAAAACTGCAATTTTCTGCAAGAAGAGTATATTTGCTGTGAGGGAAAATAATACAAAGAAGGAGCCCTATGACTACTTCATGGACTGTTTCTTTTTAAGCCATTTTTGCTGTGGGTTGCATAGCAGGACTTTCACAGCTCCATGACAACCCATGTCATCCCACACTGAAATCATCCTCCCACTCTTCCCATGCATTTCTGGGTGCCTGGGACTGCCTACTGGGTTCATAAGTCTTAGAGGTCATGTCCCAACATCCTATAAGAACAATTTGTCTTGCCCCTGGACCTGACTCATCTTCAGGGCAAGCTCTTTTCTATGGAGGTCTTTTGTCCTACTTTGCACCTAGCTGGAAGAACTTCAAAAGCTGACACCCGAATAAGGAACAAACCAGTATCTGCCTTCTCAGATCACTTCTGGGCTGACCTCAGTGCACATGAACTCAGAAAAGCTGATCATTCAATTCCACTTTCTCTAAAACCAGCCTTCTCCCATCTACAGCAGTCAGGGTCCTGACAGTTCCTCCTGCAGACTTACACCAGGCATTTATTGCACAGTAAAGCAAAGGGAAGGATGCAGAGTTTCTGACAGAGAGCCCAGAGGTGGTTAGGTAGCACAGAAAAGAAGATAACAAGGTCCCCACAAAGGATGTAACATTTCTGTCTAACTTGACGAAGACAGATAACACCTTCAGCTCCAGTCAGGTTACTGTATTGACTCACACTGAGAATCTAAGTATTTACAAGTAAAAACATTTCCTTTTGCCTCAGTCTATAGGTTTATTATTATCGCTGAGAGCCACCCAATGCCTGATTTTTATCAATGACCAGTTACATTTTATGAAACATAGGAAGCATGCTTTGTTCCCCTTCTTGCTGTCAGCAAACTGATCCGGTATTGAAGGGTCTTTGTGCACAAGCTATGCATACCAGCCTCACTGGGGAGGAGAAAAAAATACTACTGCTGCCTGCTGGAAAGTGGAACAGATTACAGAGGGCAAACATTTGCAGGCTATTTCGCAGAACATCGGAGCACTTACAATGATCAAAAGCCAGGAGTATGCATGAAGAGAGACGGCAGTGGGAGTGGGTTGGAGAGGAAGAAGACATAGCTTAGGCATAAGAAATTATGAAGCCACTGAAATAAAAGCTTAAAAATGGGTAAGGGATTCATAGTAGCAATTACAAACCACATAAGGAAAGTTTAAATAGCAGCATGCAGGAAGTAATATTACAAATATATACATATTGAAAGGGAAAAATGTTACAGAATAGAAAGCCTTCTCCCGGAATTACAGAAAGACCATCCACATTATACTGAAGAAATAACCATTAATATCCCCAATGAGCTACAGAGAACCACTGCTTTATCATCCTCTATGCTCTTCTTATCATCCTCTATACTCTTCACAGATGATGTGTTTCTATAATAACATGGAATTTTGGGGTTTTTTTGTGGTTTGTTTTGAAATAGCTAATGGAAATGTTTGAAGGTGAAAGACAATTTAAATAAATGGAGAAGGGGAAGAAATTAATCAATTGGTACATGAGATCATCTTTATTTTAGGGATGTGAAAACAGAGGCATTAGAGAGGTAAAACTAAGTTTCTGCAATTCTACACTGAGTCTGTGGGATAAACTGGAAAAAAACCATCCCCTGTTAAGTTTTTGAAGGCATGTGGGGAAGTTGAACCAGAAGCCTGCCAGAAGCATTTTTTTTTCAGATTTATCATCTCTTAGGACATTAGTAGTTTCTCCATTAATTCAGTTTCACATTCATTTCCAAAAGAACGTCTCTTTCCAAAAAATAGGAATCTTAGCAACCAAAAGAGTCTTTCTGCTTTGTAAAAGCCTTTTGCAAGTTAATGAACTAAGGCTGTCCCTATGGCTGTCTGCTTTAAAAACTGATGTTGAAAAGATAATATTAGCCTGTCCAGTCCTCCCCTTTACAGACACCTATAATTTGCCATACATCTAGTAGCTTGTACATTTGAGGCTATACTGTCCTTAACCATAGCTTCCTGTAGTTTCCATTGGGCTATTATTCTATAGACAGTGAGATGTAACATTAAAAATGCATAGTACACCTTGTCCAAATTATCTCATTGTTCTGGCATTACAGAAAACATGAGGCATGTATTTGGAAAGTAACTTGCTTGCTTCTCCTAATAAAGCTATCCTTAATTCCTTTGTAAGTTTGTTTGAAATAAGGGGGGTTCTCCAGAAGCACAAGCAGTATTCTAGATGCACACAGAGTCTCTCTGGAGAGACCTGGACTCATTTTTCTCCTGCTCCTAAAATAAATCTTACGTTTTGCAGCTCTATATTCCACTAGATGTTTTAAAGCAAACAAACAAAATAAACCTGAAAGCACCACCATATATCACTGCCAGCTGATGGATTGATTTTTGAATGTACAGAGGGGAGCTAGCATCCCAATCCTATTGAAAGTCAATGAGCACTGTGGGCCAAATTCTGGCCTGAGTATTTCCCCCAGATTTCACACAATTACCACTTCCTACATTTTTCTTTCTATTGCCAGAGTACAGTATCAGCAATACTTTTTTCCCAGGATATATTTGTTTGCATTTTCCAGCCTAGAATCTCATTTAATCTTCCATTCAGATATCTTATTTCATTAGGTTGACTTTTTATTATTTCTTTATCCTTATTAATGTTCATAAGTTTTCCCAATTTATTATGTCCTCGGGTTTTCATTAGCATGTTTTTTGCCCCAAGTGACAAAATAAGCTTGTGTAAATTAATGGTATTTCTCTCCTCACTTCAGTGCAGCTATGCTGATCCACACCAGTGGAGGCTCTGTCTGACTGTTCCTAGAAGATTGTTAATTGAAACTAGAAGTGAGAAATTGACAGCAGTATCCAGTGCACAGAATCCCTACAATTATACCCTGATCATAATCCTTCAAATCCAGCAGTCAATCCCCATAAAATGCTCATGCACCGTCTCCTCAGAATTACAGTGAATTAGTATTTTTTGCAAGTCCTTATTTGGGTTAAATGGATAGTTTTGATATGTTTCAGTGAAGCTGTACCAGTAGGCAGTTCAGCTTGGTCAATCAAATGCTATTCTAAACTGCATGCATCAGTGAATCATCTCAAAGGCGTCACTGGTTTTAAGAATATAAATCTTTTGAAATATAGGAAAATAGAACTGTAGAGGTCAAAATTAAGATTATGTTATGCATGAAATAAATGCACAGCTGAATCTGGATTGAAAGCAGTATCTGGCTTTTAAAACATTTTCCGTCTAGGTCTTGACTTATTTTCGATGAAAAGGTTAACAAAATTCAAAATGAGCAAAAAGAAAATTGTGGTAATATTTATGGTCTTAATATTTATTGAGACCAATATTATTGTCTCTAGGTCAGGAATATCAGACAAATAGTTAAAGAGATGGCGTATGGAGACTCCCAGGCTTTAGTAATCTTTTTATTCATGAGATGAAGCCCGTTTGCTTCACCAGTTAGCCACGGCGAACAACTAAACAACAACAAAACAGAAGCTAGCTTTCACATAAAATTGAGAAAAAATAGCTCAAAATTATAGGTGTTAAACCTATTTAGACTGACTAACATGTAATAAGCCGAGGCAGCATATTTTCTGTTTCAGTGATTGCCTTATGGACTGCTGTCAGAATCACACCTTGTGAAGTATACCACCTGATTCTACAATATTTTTTAGATTTAGTTTCCCCCATAAGTCAATAAGATCCCTCCCCAAGCTCAAAAAACATAATGCAGCATTGAAGTAGATATTTTGCATACAGAAAAAAAGATTGTAGAACATGTCCTGGTTTCAGCTAGGATAAAGCTAATTTTCTTCCGGCATAGTACTGTGTTTTGGATTTAGTATGAGAAGAATGCTGATAACACCCTGACGCTTTAGTTGTTGCTAAGCAGGGATTACACCAGTCAAGGACTTTTCAGCTTCCCATGCCCTCCCAGTGAAAAGCTGGGAAAGGCCACAGCCAGAACAGCTGACCCCAACTGGCCAAAGGGCTATTCTATACCATATGACATCATGCTCGGTATATAAACTGGGGGGAGCTGGCCAGGGGGCAGCGCTCATTGCTCACGGACAGGCTGGGCATCAGTCAGTCAGTGGGTGGTGAGCAATCGCATTATGCATCACTTATTTTGTTGTTTGTTTGGGTTTTTAATTATTATTATTATTACTATTATCATCAATTATTTTTATGAATATTATTATGTTGTTGTTGTTGTTGTTGTTGTTATTTTCCCTTCCTTTTATGTCCTAATAAACTGTCTTTACCTCAACCCAAAAATTTTGCTTTTTTTTCCTCTCTTTTTTTCCTAATTCTCTCCCCTATCCCACTGGGTGGGGTGGGTGGGGGTGTGTGAATTAGTGTGTGGTGTTCAGCTGCTCGCTGGGTTAAAGCACAACAGTCCTTTTGGCACCCAAGATGGGGCATGAAGGGTTTGAGATAATGACAGAGCTGACCAGAGTGTGTTAACCAAATTTGTTATAAGCATTCATTATATTAGTTTAGTAGTCACTGGTCTCAATGTTGATTTATTTCTTTCAAAGTTGTCATGCTCCCTCACAAAACTGTGCTATGTAATACCTTACTTGCAGTATGTATTCCCTGTTGTGCTGTTTATCACTGCTGGGAGCTGGATCAAGGTTATAATTTCACTGCACTGTGTAACACTGGTTTATGATATGATATAATTATTGGTCGTGAGACTAACCTGGTATTTGTACTCAGATTTGCCATCATCTCCATACCTTGGGAGCCACCTCTCAGAAACTATTAATAATTACACTCTTTACCTTTTCTCCTTGGATAACCAACCTATGGGGGAGACAGAGTGGAAAATTTCCCCCCACTCCTTCACCTTTTCTTTCTCCTTCAGGCTAGTTACAACAGCTCTTGATAATTTTGAATATCCTTGGGATGTTCAAACCAGCATGTTCCTATTGCTATGTCTCCTGAATGTAGTTCAGGTCTTGTTTAGGGTTAAACAACTATTTTAGAACACCATCCAGAGATCTACCCCCACGACAGGCATTGCAGCTACTCCAACCTCTGCAACAGACACTGTGGCTACTCCCCAACCCCTGTGACCGGCACTGCAGCTGAACCAGAGAACCAACCTGTGCCGGTATCCATCGCCCCTATACACAAGAAGAAATACACAAGAAGATCAGCTCATTTAGTAAGGGATAAAGATGAACCAGGACCATCATGAGAACAGGGGGTGGAAGAGGCAGAACCCATAAATGAGGTGGTAACCACCTGATACCTATCCCTGAGTAAGCTGAGAGATATATGAAAAGATTTCAGCCATCACCCAGGCAAGCACATCGTCACTTGGCTGCTCTGATACTGGGATAATGGGGAAAGTAGCCTGGAATTAGAGGGTAAGGAAATCAAGCAGCTGGGATCCCTTTCTAGAGAAGGGAGCATTGACAAAGCACTTGGAAAAGGGGTACAAGTCCTCAGCCTCTGGAGGCAACTTCTGTCAGGCGTGAAGGAAAGGTATCCCTTCAAGGAAGATGTTATATGTCACCCAGGCAAGTGGACCACCATGGAGAGAGGTATCTAGTACCTGAGGGAATTAGCCATGCTGGAGGTGATTTATGATGACCTGGACAATGGGCAGTTATCCAAAGATCCAAATGAAGTCAAGTGCACATGACCCATGTGCAGAAGTTGGTATGGAGCACACCAGCATCGTATGCCAACTCATTGGCAGCAATGACCTGGAAAAACAGAGAAGAAAAAACAGTGAATGAAGTAGCTGGCCAATTCCAGCAAGAAAGTCTGTCTTCCTCTCTATAGGCCTGTGTCTCAGCTGTGGAAAAACTGACCTCGGAGGTCCAGCAACTCAAAGAAGACATGTCCTACTCTCCATGTATATGGACCGGTATCTCAGCCATTAGGAGTAAGCATCCCTCTGCTCAAGAGAAAGGGTATAGTGGATACACACGACAGCCACTCTGTAGTTTTACCTGTATGACCACAGAGGAGACATGAGGAAGTGGGATGGAAAATCTACGTTGACTCTAGAGGCACGGGTACATGAGTTGCAAGGAAAAACAATTGCAAATCGGGGTTCTTCCAGGAAAATGGCCATAATGGTTTCCAGTGGGCAGTTTCCCAGACAGCAGAAATGCTGTTCTTATTTCTGATCTTAATGAAGGAACTCCTGACTCATACATAAAAGAAGTGAGTAAGGAACGCTATGACCAGGACTAGAGGGGCCCTGCCCCTAGCCAGATGGAGGAAAGGGACAACTGGGTTTACTGGACTGCGTGGATTCGATGGCCTGGCACATCGGACCCACAGGAGTATAAGGCTCTAGTGGACACCGGTGCACAGTGTACCCTAATGTCATCCAGCTCTACAGGGGCAGAACCCATCTGGATAGCTGGAGTGACAGGGGGATCCCAACAGCTGACTGTACTGGGGGCTGAAGTGAGCCTAACTGGGAATGAGTGGCAAAAGCCCCCATTGTGACTGGCCCCAAGGCTCCGTGCATTCCTAGCATAGATTACCGCAGGAGAGGCTTTTTGAAGAATTTAACATGAATCAGAGGGCCATCAAGTGTCACAGGTGTTTCTAGGGGAGGTTCTGTTCTCTTTAGATGAAAATTATGGGATACACAATGAGATTATAAGACTACGTACCAGACAGAAGAGAAGTTAATGCAGCGAGTCGCAGTTTCAAAACAGACACTTTGAGACTGTAGTTTCCTCTCTGTCAAATATAAGGAGCCAAGTGGGTAGAGACATAGGGACAGCATGTCCTATAGAAAGAAAACCAAACAATGAGGAGTGTTTTAAGGGAGGAGATGATCACAGAGAAGTGTATTTGTGAACGCTGGTTTCATCCCTCATGTTTCTTCACCCCCCAATGAGCCTCCTTGATCTCAATATATCAATCAGTCTTGAAAAGACTTCCTGAAAAAAAAGTCTCCAGACTGCTGTTTCTGGAGCTAGTAAATCCTGTGTGGGTTACTCATGGGAGTGAAAGACCTTAGCACCAAGGAATGTCAGTGTTGTTCCTCACCTCTAGGAACAATGGTCAGGAAGGGCATTTCACTGTAGTTCTCCTGGCAGCCAGAAAAAACAACAGACACTGGAGGCAGAGGAAGAGCTCTGGAGATGAAGGAAAAGGGAAGGCAGAAGGGAATGCTATGCACAGTGCTCAGCAATTGCTACCGGGCCCATACAAACCAGAATTGTGGTGCATGCTATTCAGCACATCCCCTGACAGTTTATCTATGATCTAAAGGACAATGTACTTTTAGCTACAATAGGATAACACATTTATTTATGCAGGGTATGCATTTATTTATGTAGGGTAAGCTTTAGCTCTCATCTTAATATTTGTGCAAATAACAATGTCTCTCTGCCAGACCTTATCTCCTATTTCTGCAAGTCCAAGGGTACAGTCTGCTTTTTTTTTTAACAAAGTATCACACACATGGAATTTATTTCATTCAAGATACTTTTATTTGTGGCTTGTCAAGTCTTACGTGACAGGAAAAAAATAACTTGGGAACGTTCAGGAAATCCGATTGTCTCACATGGTACTGCTCCGTTCCAGCACCTCCAGGTGGCAGGTTCTGAGAACATGAATAAGTTGTACATTAACACTGAATTTGATTTTCAGCCTTGCTTCCTAGACAACTTTGAAGCCCTGAAAGACCTGTGTGGGCTCACAACCATTCTGCTGGGCTCCTACATCATTCAATACTGTTTCTATTCAGTCAGGATTTGCTTCTACAAAATCTTCTCAACCTTAGTATAGTGACAGTATTTTTCAGAGCAAACCGAAGTTATACTTAAATCTGATAGTTGAAGTATAAGGCGAAGAAGGAAGAGGCAGGAGGTCTTGCTTCTTTTGGGTACATTTACAAAGTCTGGCAGGCAGGTGTCCTGCCTCACTTTGTCCACACTCAGAGTCAACACAAATCCATGTAACTACTGTGAACTTGACAATGAATCCAAGCTAAGCCCGTGAATTACTTTCACTGAGACTTAGCACCATGTGATTGCAAATACACCAGTGCACAAGAACGTGAGTGTCCATCTGCCTGCAAAATGCAATGTAGACACACCCTCTGTCGAAAAAAGAAAATGAAACTGCAATTCATCCCTGCTGGTATAAAACTCACTGCCTCCCAGTGAATTAGTCCCAGTGCAAAGCTTAATCCCAAGAAGGAAGAAACTGGATAAAAATGAAAAAGGATTTTGAAGGATCAAAGGAAAAAAATTAGAATAAAAAGAAGCTATGATATGATACTGGAGAAAAATGTGGTGTATTGAGGGCATGGGAAGCAGGAAGAGCACTGAATGGTCATTGTTTGCAGGAGGGGAAATGAGGAGCAAAGAAAAAAAATGCAGAGGAACAGTGCTACTAGGGGGAAGGCCAGAAGTGCTCAGAGAGGCACTGGGAAGAGGTCAGCTTTCATTGTTCTATTGTTTTTGTCAGATAAATAATTACTGCTTATTAAATTGGTTTTGCTGGTCAGGGAAGAAAGGTAAAGCCAACCTTTGTCATTCCAAGCATGAATTTTAGGCATGTCACTGTCAGTGACCAATGTGAGGTTTGGGACCGAGGCGTGAGAATGAAAGGGGCTGAGAAGGAAGCAGGAACAGTTTCCTCCTTCACTCTGTAGGAGGGGTGGCTGTATTCCCTTGTGCTCCCCCTCAGCATTTTGGGGGCTTGCCTTAATACGCCAGGCTGCAGCAACATGCATCCAGGCTGAGACGAAAGTGTCCCTGATGACACAATCACCCTTATTCATTGGCAGTTCCTAGCAACAATAGGAAGAGGGATTTGGGATTTTGGTGAGTCAAGGTGTTGTTTCTTTATTTATTTTAAACAATAACTTCTGTGGACTAACCAAAGGCTGCAAGTTGTTACTTCAGATATAGATTTTTACTCCATCATCTGTGCTTAACTATGTTTGCTCTTTTGTCCAAAGAATGGATCTAGGGACAAGTACAAATGATCAAGAATGCCCTGCTGCCTATGTAGGAATTATAGAGGTATACAGAGACTGTGGGTCTTTCTCTATAGGAAATCCCTCTGCCATGAGTAACAGAATACACAAGAGAACAAATAAAAAAAGAAAAGCATTTCTATTATTGGTGCCTTGTTCATGCTCAAAAAAACTGCACAGTTAAGAATGATGGGATTTTTTTTTCCCCCATATGATTCCCTAGTGAAGCTGAGCTCTATATTTATGTATGCATATATGATGAACTGCAACACTACATTGGGCTGCAGGAAAAAAGCTAAGGAACAGCAACGACTTTCATTTAGGCAAACATAGAAGAAGGGCTTATCAGACTGCTTAGGATTCAGAGACTCTAGAAAAACAGCACTACTACAGAGACTTATTTTCATCAGCTGAGACTTGCCTTTAGATATATGCGGGATTAGAAAAAAATCCTTCCAAGAGAACCTTTTAATAATAATCACATTTAGAAACCACTGAACTTTCTTTTATGCTTTGAAATTAACACATCAGAGTCCCATTGTGGCTGATCATGCAACTGAAAGGGAGAAATTAAACAGAGATATACATGTTTTAACTACATTTTCCCAATGCTAAAATAGTTCATGTTAGAGATGTGATAGATTTGAATGCAGAAATAGTAGGGTTTATGAGTATTTTTGATGTAAAGTTTTACCAGTATTATTGGTGACTGAAATATGAAATATTTTATGTTCATCTGGGACCAAGCAACACAGAAGCAGCAAGTGAAGGCATTTTCCAGTAGTCTTTACTACAATAAAACACGACAAAGGATATATTTTTGTACAGCCCTGAACTATGGACATGAATAAGTTTGCTGTTCAAAAACAAGTCTCTTTCGCAGCTGAATTAGTTTTACTCAGAAGAGATTTACCAGCTTTTAAGAAAAGAGGAGAAAATTCTTTTCCTAAGAGATTTCCATAATGAGCATAGGATGAGTAAGTTTATAAACATGGACAGTGTGGCAAAGGGTCAGCCTCTGCTGGCCCAAGGAGCTTCCCCTTCTGAAAGAACCTTCATGTCTTCTGACCAAAGAACTATTTCCATTTTGCACATAATCCTAATGAAGTTCATGTCAGCTTGGTGTAAGGAAACAGAAATGATAACATCTGTTTTGTAAGTAGGAGTGAATCTTTTTGAGATACAAACCCATCCACATTAGCTCTGTCTAGAGTAGTTTACCCTCCATCCTCAAAAAAGTCAGCTAAATTTCTCAGCTAGACTGTATCCACTGCTCCCACCAGAAAGTTTATCTTGGCACCTAGGCATTGATACAGAGAATAAGCATTTATATGTCTAGATCTAAAATGTATGACCATTGGTGACACAATGACAATAAAGTTTGAGGAGAATAAAGTTGAGAATTTACAATCCAAACATTATACACAGTTAAACCTTACTTTACAGAAAGATTAAACTCCCATCCATTTTAGTCAGAGTTGTGGTTGTTCATTGTCCCTGTTACCAAAATTGCAAAGCTGAAACAGTTAGAGAAGTTGAATAGTTTAGGGCTCCGAATTTAGGCTTATTTCATGCCGGTTGTTGTGGTTGTTGTGAGATGATGTGGCATGTTCAGGGAAGTATTCTGCAAGTTAGCTAAGTGACCAAAGGAAAGCTTCCTAACTGAAATAGCAGAACAAAACAATTGAACTAAAACCAAACTTTGCTTACTGAAGTAAGTTCAGAAAAGATTTTCTGACTTGAGAAGTTACAGCACCAGGGTTGCCACTGTCAAGAAGATATACTGGTAATGCTTGGGTAGGAAATGCACAAAGCTGTAATGAAACTTCAGCACCAGTTGTTTGTCAATATCTGACCAAAAAGCTTTACAGTGGCTTGTCCATTTCGGCTGTGTAATTACAAATTGCAGCATGGGAATGTCCTCAGATAGTTACTGATCAGCCAGCAAAAACACAAGTGTTTTATTTTCTGTCAGTGGGTTAAAAGGATTCTGTTAGTTATGGAGCTTTTTAAGCAGTACAGCTGCCAAATAACTCAGCTGGTTTTATTCCCAGACCTTGTAGTACTGCACTGAATTAATTTGTCTACTAGTTTTTGTTCAACAAGTTGTTTGTGGGATTCCAAAATGTACATCATACAATATTTGGGCCATTGCCTGTGAGGCAGTGCTTTTGAATATAAAAGACAGAATGAAACATAGTGAAACAGAGCTTTTGCAGTAAAACTGCCACCAGTTAAGTTATTACTCTCAGTAGCAATCATACTGTCAAGCCTTCTCCCTCAAATGGTAAGACAGTAAGAAATTACTGCTAACAGTTACATGGCTACTACAGGGTCCACACATGTAGATGTAGGTGAGTGTAAGGAGATCACAATGAGTCGGAAAAAGTAGGGGACATGGATACAGAAAGAGGGAGAGAAAATTTCAGTAGGGACAGATTTAAGCTAGAGATTGCTATGGAAGGGACAGAAACGCAGTGAAAAATCTTTTCAAATTATTGTGGCTTTATTGGTGCTTTGCATGAAAAGGAAAGCCATCTGACCGAAATCACCAAAGGCTTCCACTATGTTTTGGGCAACTAGGAAGGAGGAAATTTCAGGAAAGAAGTGTGTTATTAAAGTTAGATAGTTGCATTATTATGATGGGGACTTCCATCTCTGGAACTAGAAGCTGTGGTCCTCGATTTGGCAACAGTGATAGGATATGGTCTTCAAATAGCCCAGCCATGATAGTGGGACATGGCAAGGAATGTTATTCATGAAAAGGGATTTTAGACATCAAGACAGAAAGGAAAGCCTCAAAGTTGAGCAGAATTAATATTTTCATGGCACCTATGCTCTTGGGATGAAGAGAATAGAACAGCATGGCCTTACATTATTATGAGAATCAGGTGTTCAAGACCCCAGTTTGAAATTTTAGAGATCAGGTTATACCATTCTGATGCAAAGGTATGGCTCAAGCCAAATCCTCCCACTGCTTTAAGTAAGGAATGTCATGTGAGGAACTAGATGAGAAAAAACCCTATCCACAAACACACACAAGTACATTGGGACTAGACCTGCAATTGGCTCTGGAAGCAAACATTATGACGAAGTCACTTTCCTGCTGGATACTAGTCAATTTCTTGAGGAAAACTTGCATGTGGTGGAGAAATGGCTTTTGTTACCAGCCCATTATTATTAGGATCCTCAACTTATTTTACAAGTTTTGATGGTCTGTTCAATGCTTCTCTAACTTCACTGCATCAGGTTCCCACTTGTTTTTATGGATTTGACAGCAGAGCACATATAAAACCAAAGCAAAGCAAAAAAAATCCAAACCCCAAAAAGCCTCCAGGATTTCTGTAACATCTTTCATCTTCACAAAGTACAGCTAACTAATATAAAAAGAAATGGTAAGGCTCCATAATAATCATAGGACAAGCATTTAGATGGTGTAGAAACAAAGACTGCATGTGCAAGTTTGTTCTTTTTATATTACTGTCTTACAATATACCGAACAGTTCTTTAATGTCTATGTTCACTAGCTTTTTGGTTTACTGCATTAGTTTAGAATTCAAGATTCTTAAGACTTCATGACTTTCTCTAAGCACGGTTGCATCACCCTTTTAGATCTTAATTTTGAATGAAATTGTAGCCAATGAAATAATGTGGTTGGGTATTAGTGAAAATTCATTCTACATAAGAGTCATCAACCAAGCATAATAACTGTTAGCATTTTTTTTTAAAAAGGACGTAGGAAATTATGCCCATTGGATTATTGTCACACTGTGATTACTAGCCCAATTGCTGCTTGTACAAGCACTCAGTGATGGAAAAGAGGTTCAGCCAGCCAGTCACAGCTTAAGCCCTTCCCAAGTAACAGATATTCCTGTTTAGTACACATGGCTGTTTATCTTCTTCAGAGACTATTACTCATCTTATTACTGACTCTCTCTGGTCATCATCTGTGTTTCTTAGAGTCCAAAAATCAAAACCCAAAGTGCTTTTTTGGAAACGCAATAATGTTGTCTAAGCTGATAATAGATCAGTAAAGTCACATTGTAAATTTACCCCATAGTTGTTATGTCATTACCTAGACTTTACAGTGATTATTTCACATTGATTTTTTTTCCTCTTGATCTAAACCACTGAAACATGAGAAAGTTCAAAAAGAAAATGGATGTCGGATGGTGTCAGCAGAGCACAGGTTTAGGAAGAACAGATTTTTATTTCCTTACAGTCCCCAAAATGTACATCACATTGACATTCTTAAAGTCAAAGTCAACCACATATTGCTATTTTTTGCATCCACCAAAAGCCATTGCTGAAGATGAGGCATAAACTCATCGTTATAGTAAAATATGTAATTAAAAATAGGAGAAAGAAATAAAGAGAGAATAATCCACAACACCTAAACCTAAATCTTAAACCTTGTCTATGTCTAAGTAGTTACATGGACAGCAAAACTCATGTTATTTAAGTTATACTCCCACCAAAGGAATGTTTTGAATCAGATCCCTAGGACATACCAATTTCTCATTTTGGAAACAGAAACCAAAATAAAAATGACATCTTTTATGTAAAGTACCTTAAGTAGCTTTTACCTCAGCCTTTTTTGTTACTCTGTTAAGGTGCCAAAAAAATTATGTTGTAACCTAGGATTGTAATTCTGTCTTGCATGAAGTAAGAGTAAGTTGGTAACATTGACTTATTAAATCCTTTTTTAGCAGTTTGAAACATTGAGAGAAAACTCCTAGCATTGTTAAGTTAATTGTCATCCTGAGTTTAAGATTCAATATTTTCTCAAGTTCACCAGCTATGATAATCACCAAGCATATAGAGCAGTGCAACTGCCTGAAGCACTACCTGGGACTTAGACTCATTTGTTCCCTCATTCCTAAGTTGTGTATTGCACCCCTCATCTGTCATGCCTCTCTAGAAAGGAACAGCAGACAGAGAAAACTTGTTAGGAATTTAACTGAGAAAAGGCTTCTTCAAATGAGACAGTGAAAAAAGCATTCCAGAGGAGCCCAGATGGGCAGTAATCAACCAATTAATTTGCTTCAGCTTTTATAACATTCTCTGATTTCAGGTGACAAAATCTGAATTGTGAGGCTAAATTTTGTGCCATAATTCAAAGAGCTGTTGTGTCTTGGCTTCATGCTGAGATGAGACTCAGGTGGGCATCAGTCTTTCCTCCCTGTGTGTTAGTATCTGGTGGAAGGGAGGCTGTGGTTGTGGTTGGCAGGCAAGAAAAGAGCTCAGAGGTTCATCTTAGGACAGCACAAGGTCCACCGTTCTTGGATCATTTTTAATGCCCCGTAACTGCTTAACAATATTTAATACCAGAGTAGGTCAGTCACAGAATCACAGAATTGCAAGGGTTGGAAGGGACCTCGGGAGATCATCTAGTCCAACCCCCCTGCTAAAGCAGGTTCTCCTAGAGCATGTTACACAGGACTTCATCCAGGCGGGCTTTGAATATCTCCAGAGAAGGAGACTCCACAACCCCCCCGGGCAGCCTGTTCCAGTGCTCCGTCACCCTCAGAGTAAAGAAGTTTTTCCTCATATTCAGCTGAAACCTCTTATGTTTCAGTTTGTACCCATTGCCCCTTGTCCTGTCACTGGACACCACTGCAAAGAGTCTGGCTCCATCCTCGTGACATCTACCCTTAAGGTATTTGTATGTATTGATGATCTGGATTAGAAGTAACAGAAAAATTCATGTAACATTTAGATCTAAACTTGAATCCAGGAAACCTTTAGGTTAGAAAATGTCCTCCTGCTCTCCAGGTAATGTTTTGGGGTTTTTTGTCTGAGTTCCCTTCCTACCATACCCAGAAGCTATAGTTTTAGGCTGTCATGATGCAGTCAGTCTACTTGGGATCCTGAAAACAGGGAGACTCTCCAATCTTACATAAGGCATTTAATTTTTTTTTTTTTTTTAAGGGATCCAAGCACTTATTTGGATAGATAGGTAAATTAAAATAAGGTAAGATAAGCTAATGTCAATTATGCTTTTGCTCATGCTCCAGTTGGCTCAGAGCAAAGATAACCCCTGTATATCCCATCAGGCTTTGCTATGACCAACACAGGTCAAAAAAATCCTCCTATTAGAGTCAAATGACAAAGACAGGAAAGCTATGCCTCAGGTCAGAATGCCTTTAGAGCAATTTGAGTGCAGTAAACTCAAGCTACAGAAATATTGTAACTAGCAATTTGCATGCATCTGGTCTAGCAGGAAGGAAAGGAAATCATTACTGCTGGCATCCCAAAGGGACCTCCAGTATAGTGGAGACGTTTCATCCAAAGGAGGCACAGAAATGCTAACTGTTCCCTATCACCAACAGTTCTTTGCCATCTTTAATATCGGCCAATTATCAAGCTAGTAAGTGGTTCAGTACAACACAAAAGAAAAAATTCAGGGCAGCATTTAGCCTACCGCCAAGCCTGTGTTCCATTAGATGCTGTAAATGTGTCTGAAAGTAGCACTGAAGTTCAAAAGAAATAGTTAATCTGAAACAATTCCTCTGTAATGAGCCCTTCCTATCAAAAAGCTCTTAGAGTTAGGCAGCCAGATGATGAATCACTGGAAATCGGGTGCCTTATTCCTTTGATTGATTTTTTTTCTTTACCTAAAACTTTAAAATGTCGTGAGTTACCAGCAGCTCTCAACAAAGTAATTTTTTTACCATAGTTTACTTATATTGCTTAATTAATTTAAACACTGTAACAGTTACTTTTTCAGAAAGCTGTTTTGGCAGCCACTTTTACAAAACAAGCAAGAAAAAAAAGAAAGAAATCCTAGATGAGTGTAAATTTAAGCAGATGTGAAGTGCGCAAGTTTTGTTCATTAGCATAATTAAGTCAGCATTAAATGTCAACCACGAATGTTTTTTACCTAATAAAACCAGATTATTCCAGAATAATTAAACAAAATATGTTTAACATAACTTACATTCTCACAGTTAAGGTCAAATTAACAAATCAGCAGGCTTCTAGAGAAAATGGCAGCTTCATTTATTGCTTAAATAATGTTTTGTCATACATAGTGGTATTCGCCTGGGTAGTATCTTAAATTATTTGTGATCTTTCTGCTTGTAATTGCTGTGTGTTAGTAGAATGTAAGATTTGCAGGTCCCCTGTGTGATACTGGATCTGAGCAGAAGAGAACACTGAGAGGCCAGACCATGTCATGCTGATGAATGGTGGTAGTAGTAAATACTGATACGATTCTTAAAAGGCTGGTCTAGCTATCAACAAAATGGGTACATGGGTTGTCCCCTCAAACTCCTCCAGCAGCTGTATAAAGATTCATGACAAGTACAAAATGGATCTGAATCAATACTATGAGCCACCTGGATATTAAATGCAGACTGCTTTCTATTCCAGTGCAAGAAGTCACTTTATTGTGATAAACCTCAACTATTTGCACACCAATTCCATATCCATTTGACAAAACTCAGAAAAAAAGCAACCCAAATCTTTATGAACATGCATTTGCTTTTGATAAAGGTCATTTGAGAATGTGAGGTCATGTCACCAAATGTTAGATCTGGGGTAGCAAGCATTGTACAGAAGTATTCTGGTTTACTCCTTCAGCTTGATAGCCAAGACAAGAAGCTATACCATTCCTGTGTCTTGCAAGAGGACATAAAAGGCCAAACCTTGGGATCTTTTTTCTTCTTTTTTTTTTCTTGGAAAAAATAGAAAGGTCGAATCATGGTAGTAAACACACACAGTATTGTAATGTCATAATGTTGACAGCAGATCTTGGAGTCAAATCCACCAGCATCCAGGTTACTATTCCCATATGGCAATGCAGTCTCACCTGCAATGGTATTTGAAGCCGCAGCAGTAGTTTGCCAGTGCAAAGGATGCTATACATACCATATTTTATACAGGTGCCTACATTTGGAGACACAAGTTGTTTCACAGGGTTTCAATATCCTTATCTGGACAAGAGAGCTTTTGCAGCTTACCTTCATACTTGGTTTCCTTCTTTAAGCCAATTCAGAAGACAGTGTGCGTACATCACACAGCATTTCCTAGTGTAGCAGCTTCTGTAAATGATCTCAGCTTGGACACCCATAGCCCAGCGTATTCAAAACAAATTACTAGTTTTCAAAATCCATTTTGAAAGCACAATTCCTCTCACTTTTACAATGAGGCAATCTAGTTTTGCCAGGATAATGCAGTACACAGGTTTTCTTATGTCGTGTAGATGCCTCATTTCTGTTTCTTGCATTCCCATTCTTGGGTCAATATCATTTATTTACTCAGTTTTGTGCTGCTGAGAAGAATAATTTCTCATAATTATGATATATTTTTCTCTTGATCTTCTGAAGCGAGTTGAAACATACACGCTAGTGTGTATATATGTGTCTAAGAATTAGAAAGGGAAAGGCAGAATATTTTGCAGTCGCTGTGCAACAATGATGAATACCATATTGTTGTTTTGCTTAAGGCATTAGCCTGACATCTGTACTAATTATATCACAACCCCTTTTAAAAACAACCCTTTTTAAAAACAGAAATGTGCTGTTTTTCTGGCATACTTTGATTCCTAACCTTATCACCATTGCATTGCTTTGTTTCAGCATGGAAAAGATTTATTACAGATAAAAATTGCTTCAGCTATTCGTGGTGAGAAATCATTTTCTGTGATTGCTCTATTGTAATTTTTTTTTTGAAAGAAGAAATATTTGTTTTGAGGGGGCAAGTTTCTTTCTTTGCTAGATTCACACAACCCTTATTTTCTCTGAGTCTACTTTCTTTCCAACCTGCATACAGGATATTATTCCATATAGAAATTGTGTTGACATACACTCCATGCTATTTGTCCAGCTTACAGAATGTAATTAAATCAGTGTTCACTCTGAATAAGATCAGATGTATTCTTTATGTATTAGAATTTCAGTCACTCTATGTGATACCTTAAGGGTCAAAAGACCCCCAGATGTAAGCAGCTTACATGCATAAGATTTAGGCCTTAGTGTCTCGTTTGCTGACGCTTTACTAAAATCAATAGTGTCTCGTTTGGATGTTTTGCTAAAATCAGTAGTGTAGTTACTTAGTAAATTTAGAACCCTATTTGAGGATGGGAAGAATCGGGAGGGGATGAAGGAAAAAGATAATAACGGTTTGTCAAGGTTGCTAGACTAGAAGGAATGAGAATTAATTGACGCAGGAAGATTTGTGGCTCCTTGCAAAGGACAGTTTTTGATAAGAACCAGGAGTTGACCTTAAGAACTGGTTTACGCCGACCCTGCAGTGTGGGCAAGAGCCAAGGAGCAACTGAGTCTGTGCAAGAACAAGGGGTTACTAATGGTGACGAAGAGGAGCCATCAGCCTTCATCCCCACGACCCCCGACGACCACCACAAGGAGGCACTGAGCAAGCGCAGTGGGGAGGGACTTATGAAAATTACCTCCTGAAGCTAATTTTAATACAAAGCAGGGACAGGTTATGCATATGTATAGGCATATTGGGGAACTTTTTGCATCTGTAACACTTTGCTACATATAAACAGGGCAAGTTGCCACTTGAGGGTGTGCACAATAGGTGGAGCTATCCCCCGTGCATCCGGCGCTGTGAATAAAGAATGACTGCCTTTTAACACTACATTGGTGTTACGAGGTTCATTCTTCCCGATTTCGGTGACACATGTACTTGCTTCCCTTCAGCTTTTCCAGAAATCTAGAGTAATTTGGAACCCATTGCCACGTTCATCCACTTGTTTTGTTTTTTAAATCTCCTGTATGTCTCCCCATTTCAGTTTATCAGAATTTATTGAAAAAAAATTTCTCTGAGTAACTAAATAAGGGAAAGTCTTGGTTTGGTGGTGTATGCTATACATTGTAATATGTCAATATCATCTTTTCATCTAAACTCATTCCAGTGTCAACATTGATCAGTGGAATTAGCAGAGGAGTTAAGAAGGTCTTGTTCAAATATAACACAACATTGTTCCTGGACCAAAGTCTCAAGAGACTTTACAAGAATTTTTTTTGCCATTTAAAATGAGGATTAAGTTCAAAGATCCCATGCTCCAAGTTCATCACAAATTTTGGCAAAACATGCCATTGAAGGAAATTTTCATGAAACGTTTTATTTGGAAAACAGAACACTGAAATATATTGACTTTTCAATTAGAGATTATTTCATTTTTAAATGTACCTATAAATGTTTAAAACTGAAAATTAAATGAAACTTTAAGCCATTTTTTTCCTTTTCATTTTGTTTAACTGACAATACAAGGGAGAAGGAAGTATTTTACAATGTTGAGATTTTTCTTTCGTTTTCCTAATGAGAATAATGCAGGCAATTCCTACATATCCACCTGCCTTCTAACTGGAGAAGAGACAAAAAAAAAAAAAAAGGAATGATAAGATATTTTCTCCATTTCTTTGATATTTATTTCTCATATACATAACACCAGAAATCCCTTGTGAATTACCAGCTACTGTCCCCAGCAAGTAAGATCCCAAAACAAATAATTACTAAAACCTGAGTAGTTCTAAAGGATGTAGTTCATATGGCAAAATAAAAACATAGAAAGATATTTGTCAATCTACTGTTGCTCTCATTATCCTTGTGCCTCTTTCTCTCCTATTAAAATTAATTAGAATGTTGTAACCAAAATTCTATAAAGCTCTATGAAAATGGAAAAGTTTGTTATGTGAAATCACCAGAAAAGAGCCTAGAAAATTCCATGGACCTTTGGGTCCCTGTGTACCAGGTCACTAATGAGAGAGGGAGAGGTGTCTTCTGAGTTTAATTTCAAACTGTATCCAGCATTTCTTTGGTCTTGCGGAGAATCACCAGAGTACGTCCTTCTTTGTCAGATACCTGAACCTACAAGGGAATCTGATGTCTGAGTGATGACAATGGTGACATCAGGAATGAATAAGGAACCTAATTGAATGACATCAGTGTCCTATTGTCTTCTGCAAAACAGCACTTCCATTGCATTATGTAGGGGGTTTTAGGTTTCTAAATTAAATTTACCATTTTCTGCTAAATTGTCTTAGCTAGATAATGCCATCATGGCTCTCCATACTGGGAACAGAGATAAAACAGTTTGATGGATCTTGAAGTGAATAGTTTCTCAAAGAAGAACACTGAACCTCAAACTTCTATCTATCTGTACAGTTGGATTTTGCACAATATGCCAGAAAAGGACATGAGCAAGATAAAACACTCACATCGGCTCTATCCCTTTTTTGGCTTACGGCTCCAGGGGCAGTAAGTTTCATCACATCGTTTGGTTTTGCAGAAGGTCTTGGAAATATTACAGCCATTTCTAGAGGTGGGGTTACACTGACTCCAAAATGATAGCAGATTTATTGACAATTAAAGATAAAATCAGTTTTTATTATCATGCCTGAAGGGGATAGCAGTATATACTGCCCAAACAAGCTTTTACCACAAAAAAGGTTCATGTGTCAACACATAAAGAAGTTTGCAGCTACCATCTCTACAAAATACTAATCACCACTTTGTGTCTCACGGAAAACAAGAAACAAACATTTCTATTTTCTTTTCATTCTAGCTGTAATTTGCAAGCTGTGGTTACAAGGACAGGCCTGGATTCCTTTGCTAAATCATCAGCAAGGCAAACAAATGCCAAATCCTGCACATAGAGAGGAACAACCCCAGGCACCAGTACATGCTGGGGGTCACCCAGCTGGAAAGCATCTTTGTAGAAAGGACGTGGGGGTCCTGGTGGACACCAAGTTGAATATGAGCCAGCAATGTGTCCTTGCTGAAAAGATGTCTAACAGTATACCAGGCTGCAACAGGAGGGGTGTTTCCAGCAGGTCGCAGGAGGTGACCATTCTCCTCTGCTCAGCCCTGGTGAGGCCACACCTGGATTACAGGGTTCAGTTCTGAGCTCCACAGTACAAGAGAGACATGCATGTACTGGTCCAGTGAAGCACCACAAAGATGACAAAGGCACTAGAGCATCTCTCATATGAGGCTGAGAGAGACAGGACTGTTCAACCTGGAGAACAGAAGGCCCAGGTGCACCTTTTCCTGATGAGAAAATGTAAAGATGGAACCAGACCCTCTTCTCAATAGTGCCCAGTGACAGGACAGAAGGCAATGGGCATAAACTTAAATATGGGAAATTCTTTTTAAACATAAGAAAACCAGAAATTTTTTACTTTGTCATCAAATTCTGGAACAGATAGCCCCCCGAGGCTGGAGGGTCTACAGCCTTCAAAACCTGACTGGACATGGTCCTGTGCACCTGCTCTAGGTTATAAGCTTTTTGAAAAGCACATGCGTTTACCTGGAGAGTATGCAAGTTTTCAGACTGGTCTGCCATGCACTGGGCAGCCTCAGAACCCAGGTGGTGGCTGAGAACCCTATCCTGTAAAAAAAATATGCAAAAACATGTAGGAAAAAGAAAAAAAAAAAATAGGAAGACCTAGGGGGAAAAAAATGCACAAGAGCAATGTACACATCAATACACAACAATTTTTCTACAGAGATAAC
Source organism: Nycticorax nycticorax (assembly GCA_023375905.1). Classification (NCBI taxonomy): domain Eukaryota; kingdom Metazoa; phylum Chordata; class Aves; order Pelecaniformes; family Ardeidae; genus Nycticorax; species Nycticorax nycticorax. The sequence continues at coordinate 854,622 of JAKFQP010000130.1, read as the reverse complement.
ATACTTTGTAATGTATGAGGTGACAGTGAGTGTTTTTTCCAGGACACATAGATATATTATCTTTAAGGGTAGTAATATGGTGTCACAGCCTTCTTTGACCTCTGGATGGCAGAGCCATACGACTTCTGTGAGCTTCCTCCACTTTGGCAAAAATCAAGCTCCAGAACTCAGAGGGAACATGATGTCCTTCCTACTAGTCTGACTTTGCACCCCCAGAAACTTCACTTGGTATGCATTTGCTACATGACCTCTTCAGCATCTATATAGCATAACTAGTCCCTGTGGTCCCTAGGTATAAAAAGAAACTGCTAAGCATTATTTTATATATAAAAAAGATAAACTTCTTCTCTATATCCAAAAAATACACTGCTTTTCCTGAAAAAAAAAAATACAGTTTATTCTTTGTAAGGGCAGTACAAATATGTTTTCTGTGCTAGATTGCATTAGACTAACACATAGTGACAGCAAATATGTAAACTCCATTGATGTGAAATACATGCTGAAGACATTTCTGTCACTTGGTAAAAAAATCATACAAAAGTTGCAGAAACTTGCAGTGTGCTAAAAAAGAATTTCCTTTTTATGAATTGTTTATTATAAGCTTCCAAAACAAGACATCAGTCCTCATAAAAGTGGCTATAGCATCATTTGTTTCACTATGTCTCAGCTAAAAGGAAATGTAATTTGCCGCATGCCTCAAAGGCTTATGATATAGGCAAAGGTGTTCTGTTGTTGGTTTTTTGGGGTATTTTTTCTGGTTTGGATTTGTTCTGCTTTTTCCCCAGAGGAAACTAAGGCAAAGCACAGCTAATGGAAATTTTCATCTATAGATTTAGAAAATGATACAGTTATAGCTCATAGACAGCAATTGAAAGCTTTCGTATCTTGGTTATTTTTTTATGGAGCATAAAGGGACATTTACTCCTACAAACTAAAGGTGAAGATTTTGTAATCCACCTGCTAAAAGTCAGCTCCTAATCCATATTTCAACACTTACCGTGAAAGTACAGACTTCCAGAGGTGTCAGTCAATCAGCAGCTCCTGCTGTTTTCTGCATGGCCTACACATTTGAAAACCAGATTTTGTTTTTTATGCCCTGCATGAGTATTTAACAATCTGACTTTAAAAGCTCAAGAAGGAGAATCTAGGACAAAATTTTTCTTTCTTTTTTTTTTTTTTTAATACCCACTGAGGGGAAATAAAATTGTACACGGGTAAGGAAAAACCAGTCTGTCGGGATAGGAGGTATTGCGCCCTCTAATTTGACCATGGACTTTTCATGTGATTCTCTGAAGTTCCTGAACGGTGGCTGGAATTTACAGGAGCATTTTGGTACTTAACTGACTTAAACTCCTTTGAGAATTTTCAGTCTAGTTGCTTGTAACTTGTCAAACTCCAAGAACTTGTAGGAGTGGACTGACAGGATCACAGGATGGTTGAGGTCATCTTGTGCAACCCCCATGCTCAGACAAGGCCACCTGCAGATTGTTGCCTACAACTATATCCAACTGGCTTTTGAATATTTCCAAGGATGGAGACTCCATAACCTCTCTGCGCAACCTGATGTACTGAAAGTATTTTATGAAGAACTTGCAGATCAATGGTGTCTGGAAAGAATAAAATTCTGAGTATCAAATACATAGAGTCAAGAAACTCTTTCCACCTGAAACAATGAATGTGGGACTAAATTATGGTTCAGTTATGAAATCTGCATTAATAAATGTAATCAGTGTGTCTTTCTCCATCAACCTTCCCAAAATTAAATACATGCACAGAGCCAAGTTATCACTGAACAGGGAAAATTAACTGTCAACTACTAAAGAAGCTCTCCCAGTAGCCTGTGACCCTCTGTGACCAGAAGCTGAAAGCTCTGTGAAGCCAGGTTTGGCTGTCTTTTCCAAGACAAACAAAGGACCACAAATAAAATGTTCTGCTGGATTTATTAATATTGATTTCTAGTCTTAATTTCATTTCCATTGATGAAGCAGAGGATTAACCTATAAACCAAGACCTCTCAAATAGACAAAAAACTGCCATTGCTCCTGAGGGCAACTTTTGAGTGTGTAATTTACTGATCAGTAAAGATGTATGAAATCCTTTCAGTGAAGAAAATTAACAGAAAACCATGTTTTGGTATTGTGATGGGTTGACCCTGCAAGGTGCCCACCAAAGCCACTCCATCACTCCCTTCTTCAACAGGACATGGGAGAGAAAAATACATCAAAAGGTTTGTGGGTTGTAATAAGGACAGGGAGAGATCATTTGGCAGTTACCGTCATGGGTAAAACAGACTTGACTCAGGGAAATTAGCTTAATTTATTACCAATCAAATCAGAGTAGGTGAGGATAAAAAAAAACCTGTATCTTAAAACACCTTCCCCCAACCCTCCCTTCTTCCCAGGCTCAACTTCACTCCCAATTCTCCCTACCTCCTCCCCCCGCCAGCAGCACAGGGGGATGGGGAATGGGGGTTGGGGTCAGTCCATCACACGCTGTCTCTGCTACTCCTTCCTCCTCAGGGAAGGACTCCTCACACTCCTCCCCTGCTCCAGCCTGGGGTCCTCCCCGGGCTGCAGGTGGGGATCTGCTCCCCCGTGGGCCCCCCTGGGCTGCAGGGGCACAGCCTGCCCCACCATGGGCTGCCCCAGGGGCTGCGGGGGAATCTCTGCTCCGGCGCCTGGAGCCCCTCCTGCCCTCCTGCTGCTCTGGCCTGGGGGGCTGCAGGGCTGCTCCTCTCACATCCTCTCACTTCCCTTCTCTCTCTGCTGCTGTGTTGTTGCAGATTTTTCTTCCTTCTTAAATATGTTATTCCAGAGGCGCTACCCCCATCTCTGATTGACTTGGCCTTGGCCAGAAGTGGATACAGGGAAATCTTTTGGCATCTTCTCACAGAAACCACCCCTGTAGCCTCCCCACTTCCAAAACCTTGCCACGCAAACCCACTACAGGTATTTTTGTGGGGAAAAAAAAAAAAACACAAAAAACCAACATACATTTGGGTTGTTTGGTTTTTTTTTCCTTTCCTGGAAAAAAAAAAAATATGACATTGCTTTATTTGAGTTTTTACTTGTTTTTTCTTCCAAAAGTGAGGCCAGACTTTTATTTAGAAATATTTTCCTTTGCAGTAATTCTAGGGGAGAAAGGAACTAGCCTTACTGATTAAAAAAAAAGTTTGTCTTAGAAGATAAAGAAGGCTAGATTTTCATATTTTCCTTATTACTAATGGATTGTCTTTCCTGGGAGGCTGCATCATGTTAGAGGAATACTTTAATGGGAGTGGTTTCTGATTTTACCACAGACAAATCCTCACCAAAGAGAAGTGTTTGCAAATCCATGCTTTCTTCCTTGTTAACTGGCCTATTCTTCAGCTGTGTAGTTTTCTTGAAGGTAGGCAAAATTTATGAGACAGCAAACACAGAAACCCAGTTTATCTGCAGAACTCTTTTTTTAATAGGAGGGAAGAACTTGCCAAGAACATGTCTCTGGTGAGTCTCCCAAAATCAGAGGATCAGGTCAAATATTTTTAGATAAGAAATGAATGTCTACACTGAAATCTTGCATATCACAAATGATAGAACCTCACATTAATCTGTCCAGAAAGTATAGGGACTTCTCTTTTGACTGTGGTTTATATTTTAGAGGAAGTAAAAATCCAGCTGACAGGAAATCTATTGATTTCTTATATTAGCTCTCTAAAATGTATGTATCTTCGGGTTAGAGGGCCTTACCATTCTTTGCCTGTAAAAAGGAAAGTTCTAGAATAGCTAAAAATTTAGGTACAGACAGAAGGTGTATTTTGGATTCTGTCCTTATGTCACAATGGTAATGGGAAAAAAAATTCTAAAATCAGTAAAGAATAAGCAGATTTTGTCTAATAGGACTTCATACTCATCAAAGTCTGTTAGGACAGCAAAATAATTCTTGCATTTTTCTACCACTCCATTGACAGCAGTGAGGCCTTTGGTATTATCCAGCTTATGTTGCAGGTTGAGGTATTTAGTTATTTTAGTGTGGGGCGGGTGGTGGGGGGGTGTGTTTTTAAGCAGGAGAGAAAATTGAGTCTAAAATCTTGCAAGAAACTGGAAGAAAGGGAGGGCTCATTACACTCTTTGGAACAGTCCAGTTTGGATGGTATTCACAGGTTACCAATTCCTGACAAAGAAGGAGAGAAAAGAAATGTACACAGCAAAAGCTAGAGGCATCAAGGGAAAGATGTGTGTAGGGTAGAAAGGGAACGGGTAACACCCCACAGTAGTAGGTGAGAAGTGATTACTGGATCTGTTGTAAGTACTATTTTAATGATGACAGCAGTGAGAAAGCAGAACGTGATTTTTATACTTTCTTTTGCCTTGTCCAGCATCTACATAGATGGGTTAAATGCAAAGTGCAAATCGTGACTTATTAAAAGGAGTGGTGTTTAGCAGAAATACATGATCACACAAGAAGCCAAGGTTCTAGTTAGGGTCCAGTATTTTGGCCGTCAGTGGGTTCTTCTTGCCAGCCATGGCAAGCCACCGTACGCTCCAAAATGTTGGGCCCTCTGCCCACTGCAGCATAGCTTCCCATGTGAGTCTGAGTTTCACATTCCAGAGCAAAACTTGGTCTCTAAAAACTTCATTTTGGAAAGCAAAATATGGGTGATTTTGGAAATGTTGCTGATGCCATAAACTTCAGTGGGAAAAAAAACGGATCAGTTGTGCTTTCCAGTGCTCCTACTTTTGTGCCATACTAGATCAAGCTAAGTTGTATAACATTTACATCTTAATGCATTATAGCCATTTTCTATTTATGCCCATGTAGTGAATTTTCATTGCTGCTGATTTTATTACATGTGGGTCGAACTGAGTTCACATGAATACTCCTATTTACCTGGAAAAATGTGAGTACCTTAACAATCAATTCCAGTAACAAACGTTGAAACACTGAAATAAAATTCAAATGCCATCCTCCTGTGCTTTCAGAAATCCTCTGTCCTTGATACAAAACATCCAATTAAAAATGGTGTTCTTTTGCTTTTAAACCTGACGCTTTCAAAAGATAACCCACAATGGAAGATAATGAGACATACTTCACCTAAAAAAATCTCATGATGCTTCCTACTTCATTATGTTTCTGCAGGACTGAAGTTTCACTCTTTCATTGTGTATAAAGTAAAGAAAGGGATATTGTACAGTCTCTTCTTATGTTAACATATTTCAATGCATTCAGCTTTCACAGTGAACAGTTTCTGGCCACACATCTTTATTATTGTAGCAGATAGGATTTTTTTTATCTGTCCTGCTGTACATATGTAAGTTGGCTTGGCTTAAATAACTTGACCTTTTTCTTAATACAGCCTCTTTTTTACTAAAAAGCCTGGATTCCTAGTTTTCTTCCTATATTCATTTTACTTTATAGTCAATTGACTGATTTAAAATGCCCTCTTGGAAAGTAAAGGAAATTCACACTTGAGTTAAATGTAAATCAGCTCTCTCTTTGCTCTTAAAAATGAAGGACTCATACAGTTTTTCTACATGAAAAGTCTCCTTGGACTGGGAGACTGATAAACAGATACAAGATTGAAGTTATTTGGTGCATAGCCCCCTCCCCACTCCATTTTCCTTTGCAAAATACAGGGGTTGTGCATTTTAGCACATACACAACTCCATCTGCAGCTTCAGCAAATAATACACAGTCCTAACATCAGGCAAAAAGCAAGCCTTGGAGAATTACTATAAAAACAGAGCATTCTCTGCCTGTCGAAAGAACATAGCTAACAGGATATTGTTTAATCAAACACTAAGGGTAAAAAGTCAGACTTAACTGAATTAGATAAGAGCTCAATGGGACCCCAACTTCAAATTCCCTTAATACCTTTTCTAAAGGTCAAACATTCAGGATGTTTTTAGATTGATTTGCTACAGATGGGTAATTTGTGTTAGCTCAATTATAAACCCTTCAGTGGATATAGATTCTTGCACACTCTTTGCCTTGCTCTTCTGCCCATGTTTTCACAGAGTTGACCTTAACAGTCCATTGTGAAAGTCCAGTTACTGGGTTAGCTTTACAAGCATCTTTCTGCTCTCTCATTGCAGTTCAAAGCATTCAGTGCTCAGAGTCCCTTTTTGTATGCTGGATTGTTCCTGTATAAGGAAGGTATTGCTTTCTCTGTGGAAAACAAAATGGGTAGCTGTATTCTCTTTTGCTGGGTCTCATTTCTTTTTTTTTTTTTAAATTGCCTGTCTTTTCTTAAGCAGGCCAGTTCAGAAATGCGTACTCGAATTCTCTTATTCTTTACCTTTGCAGCTCAGTAGCTGAAGATCAAATAGAATCTGTGAACAGAAGCCCTTTTAGATGGCAGAGCTCATCCACACTGATGCTACAGAATTCCATTCTTCCTTTAAAAAAACTACTCACAAAAACTGAAAAAATATACTACTGCTCAGCAAAAGGGAGGGCAAGTTTCATTTTCATGAAGGGTTCTTACAAACAGAGACGAAAAGATAAATTTTCAAACTCACTGAACTATTGTTTCATAATCAATGGTTGCCACTTAGAAGATTTAACATGGCAGAGTCAGGTTTCATCTCATTTTTTAAAAAAGTATTTTAATAAGGTGGAATATCCAAATGAAATTAAAGGTAACTTTGAAAACAGAAATTTATGAAGGAAGTGTGTCACTTGAAAAATTAACAAACAAGTCTCTCTGACATTGCTTTAAGTTTTGATTTGGTTTTCTTCTGAATCAATCTTCCAGGAAAACTGACTCAACTTTGGACTATGATTAGAGTGCGGTAGAACATGTCCCTCCTAAACTTTCTCTCAATAGTTATCCAAAAATATTAATGGTATTCTCAGATCTACAATGCCTTGGACTGGTCATAAGAGCAGGTTTTGAGAAATTTGCTTGCCGGCTAAACATGACAGCTTTTCTCTCCTTTAAGCACAGATCAAAGACAGAAACCAAGCAAGTGCAAAGGATGCTAGTCATGCTGGATAGGAAACATACCTGCTTTTCATAAGTCAGTCACAGTAGTTAATGGCTATCTTGTACAACACTTAGAGTGCAAAGTATATCACACAGTTTGCAAATTTGGGAACAAAATAGCAAGGAAGTCTTGGAGGAAATTTAATTAGCTGGGCATCTCCCGCAGCCTAGTAAACTAGGCCTCCATTAATCATTGTCATATACCTCATGAAGCTATTTGTACCTCTGCTGCCTCTTTTGCGCAAAGCATTAGGGTAAAGCAGAAAAATGAAGAAAACACCCGCAAGCCTCCTGGAAACATGGGGTGCTTCTTCACACTCAGTTTGGGATGGGCTTGCACAAGATCCGAGGGCTGGAGCACCTCTGCTATGAGGACAGGCTGAGAGAGTTGGGGTTGTTCAGCCTGGAGAAGAGAAGGCTGTGGGGAGACCTGATTGCGGCCTTTCAGTACCTAAAGGGGGCCTATAGGAAAGGTGGGGAAGGTCTTTTTAGTAGGGCCAGCTGTGTCAGGACAAGGGGTAATGGTTTTAAACTAAACCAGGGTAGGTTTAGACTAGATATAAGGAAGAAATTCTTTACAATGAGGGTGGTAAAACACTGGAACAGGTTGCCCAGAGAGGTGGTGGAGGCCCCATCCCTGGAAACTTTCAAGGTCAGGTTGGATGGGGCTCTGAGCAACCTGATCTAGTCAGCAATGTCCCTGCTTAGTGCAGGGGGGTTGGACTAGATGACCTCTGGGGGTCCCTTCCAACCCAAAACATTCTATGATTCTATGATTCTATGATAAGATACAACACTGGAAACCAGCAGCCTCCGAGCTTTGAAAGTTCACCAGATGCTGGCCTTGTCTTTTTAGCAGAACTAACATGCTACTCATTCTAAGACAAGATGAAAAGAGAGCTATAAGAAAAATAAGACAGGAAAAAAAATCAGGCTATGTTTGAAGGAAAAGTGCCCTGTCTGTGAATGTCTGTGTACTAAAAGGACTGATTTTATCAATACTACAAGCTTTGTGACAAAGAACAACTGAGTCCTGTTTTCACAACTGAAGATTTATGTGCTTGTCCCTCAGGTGTGCCCATCAACACACAAATCTGCTCAGATTTTCTCATTTTTCTCATTCCTCTCCATGGACTAAGTGGTCATACAAGTATACAGACCTAGTACTGGATTTCTCAGAGTGAAAAATGTAGTGCATTAGCACACCATTAATTCTACTGTGTTATGAATCTTGGCTTTGCTTTCTTTCCATAGACTAAAACCAACCTGCAGTTTTGAGAGGTAAACAACTAAAAATATATTATTTATTAGAAATTCAATAAAGTAGTCTGCAGGCTCTGGACCAGTAAAAGGAATGTTGCAGGAAGGCTTTGACAGAATTTTTTACAAGTGTTTGGTTTTTTGGAGCTAAAAGCCTAAGGTCTGGGGAACAGCTTTATCAGATGATTATAAAGATTTTACAACTCCTGCAAAGCCAAAGTCCATTTTAAGCCAATGTCACATGTAAGGGCTATTTGTGCCCTAATATGCCATGCTGTTACGAGAGACCAGTCGAATTTGTCCCTAACTATTTCATTAGCTTTAAAAATCTTAGCATTTTGTTTTCTTTTCCCTATCCACAAGACAGCATAGCAGGGTCAACACTGTAGACCTCTGACTGCTTTTAAGCTGCATGTCTTTGTATCAGAGACCTCCTGTAGCCGAAGTTACAGGCTGATCACTGATCACTGCCTGCATACAGCTGCTCTCTGAAACCTTCCTGCAAGCTGTACAACATGGGGTCGTGGCTTGGATGGGAAGAAGCGGTCCGGGTCATGCACATGGAAGTGTGAACCTCCCCACACTTAACCAAAAAACTGCAAATTAGATCTAGCAGAAAGGGATGCTGTGTGCCTTCTTCTCTGCTGCTCGCCTAGTACAGCGGCAGATCATCACATCTCTGGTCTGCCTCACCAGGCATGGAAATATGACCATAAACTGAGCTAGCAGCCTGCTCACCTCCACCAGCACCGAGACCTGGCTGATGTTTGGAGCAAAGTCATTCCAAGCAACCTTCAGGAGTGCACTTAAAAGGGAGCCTTGAAAATTTGGGGACGTGGCTGTCACACCTCTGAGTTCAGCCCATGGGTCACCTGCAGAAGGCTGCAGCCCCCAGGGGAGGTGTGTGAGAGCATGGGCGCGTGTGGCAGGTATGAGCTCGGTCACAGCCATACTAATCACGTGTGACCCCACTTGGTTAGAGCCAGCCAGACTGCTTTTGTTCCTGACACCAGTGTTTTTGACAGTTTGCCATATTTCCAGGGGAGAAATCTCAAAAATTTCAAACATCCCTGATGAAATGTAGTCTTTACCTGAGTTTGATTGGAAAAGACTGTGTCCATTTAATTTTGATATTTCTGAAGTGGGAGGTCTGATTCTTCTGCAAGTGAAATTGTTAGACATAAAGAACTTTTTTATTTCTGCCTCCTGGCAAACCCCACAATAGTGCAGGCCTGCCGCTGGCAATATTTTGGCTTACAGAGAATAACAACTGCTCTAGTACTGCATGTATCAGACAACAAAAACAACAAGGCTGAGTTTATTCAGCTCAGTGCTGAAGTGGTTGGTAGATCTGGATGTTACATCAGCACAGACAAACATACTTGTCCATTCTGGTTGGGGAAAATATTATAAAAAAAGTTATATATCTCTGCAATGAGGCTATCATTGCTTTCTATATGTATATATGTGTTAAGGAATACATAATTTATGCAGAGGAATCAACTCTTCATAATTTTTTGTTCTCCAGAGATCTTTAAGCTTCAAGGAAATTAACTTTGATACTTCTATATACAGTTTTGGAACCTTTATTTTTGAAACTGACAACAAGAAGAAAAAACTCCATTGCATATAAATATGTAAATGTCAGGTGTTCTTGACATTCTGGTTCCACATTTGTAAGGATGACAGAAAACATAAAACTAGATTTTTAATCCTCAATTTATGCAGTCATGAGTAGTAAAGAGCTTACCCCAGGATGAAATGGATACAGTAAATTTGGGTTCACAGGGGCTTCATTTGAGTGGGTTGTGGTGGATTTTTTTTGCTTGCCTGTCTGCTTTGCAATGTGTAACATGTTCCATGTAAACAATTTGGCTTCTGTAGTTGTTGGGCTAACATCTATGCATTTACGCAAATCTGATGCACCCACATGAATTTCACTGTCCTACTGCAAGAGAAAGATAAATCCATGAAGAGCAATAGGTTTGCAGTTGTCTTTAAGGTCCCAAGTTCAGTTATTTCAGCAGGGGTTGAAGACTTTTGAAGAACTGGCCACCATCTTTATCATTTGAACAAGAATACACATGGTTTTAGTGCTAATTACATTTTTTAACTCGAAACTCTTCTGAGTCACAGACTAGGTGAGTTACACATAAAAATAGTTACCATATTTCTAACTTGGAAAATCTATTTAAAGAATATTCGTAATATCTGCATGTATATATGCATGTATAGCGGTGAAGGCTTTACATTTAAAATGTATTTTGAAACATTGTGTATTTACCATATTGAACTAATTAATTCATTTTAGCATTAACTAGTAGTTTGACAAAGAAGACCTTGTCCTCTGAGAGGAATCTGCCATAAAGTCACTTGTCATTCTGGAGACTCTGGGGTTCTAAATATGTATGAAAAAAAAAAAAAAGATAGCATTTTTTTCTCTCCTCTGTGGGGATCAGCAGAGAGTAATTTAAAAAAACAGTGGGAGTGTCAGAAAAGCCTTCTGAAAAGGAGGGTTTTTTTCTCTCTGAATTCTATCAAATCACTATCCTTTCCAAGAAGTGATCGATTCTGTTAATTAAATAGGTTGCAGGGTAGCAGCAAGCTTGTTCTACATCATTGTTTCTTCTTCTGTTTCAAACGTGTATTTTTCTGCTCCAAATTCTGCATTACTGCACTGTAGAGAAATGATGCAATTGTGTGAGAAAGCCCAGGCTTGGGTAGTAATGTCACAGCAACAAGCAAAAAGAGCTTTGCAGCAATGGAAAGTTAACAATAACAGAAATAGGTGGTGGTGGTGGTGTTATGTTTTACAAAGCAACCTTAGAAAAAAGAAAAGTGAGCATAAAGCACAAACAGCAGGATGTATAAGCTTCAGCATGGGAGGTTTATTAACCAGAGTAATTCCTTTAGCTATTCTTATAGTCTTAATCAGAGTTATATATCAGCATTGCTAATGTATTTACTTTGTCAGCACCCCTCTTTGTAATGGGAGTGTTTCCCAGAGGAGAAGCCAAAGTTTCTTGGACACTCAGGACTCTAAAAGAAAGCAAAGTTTGCTTTGAAGCATCTAGACTTTCAGACTCATCTTTGATAATAATGAAAGTACAGCTAGATCTTTTTTCCTGGCTTATTCACTGAGCTCCATCTTTTAAAAGCACTTTGACAAACATCTCAAAGTTTAAGGTTAGGAAGGCATAACTGGTGAATTTGCTCAGTGAATCTCCCTGGAGCCAGGAGCTGCTCATCTTCCTCCAGCTCTGGTTAGCAATTGCCTGGAAGGGGCCCATGGTTTCTGTTCCACCTGGCGCTTGCCATTTGAAAGAAGCCAGACAGGAGATGTGACCCCTGGAGAAGAGGGTTAACTGAGTCTACATGCCAGGAAGATGTTTACTCTCTGCTTCCTACCGTGTGAAGTACAAATAATGACTTTATCTTCCCTTCCTTTTGTCTTTCTGTTGTAAAGCCAAAATCAATAAACTCCTCAGGACCAGGCTATCTCTTTGTAGGCATGTGTTCAGCACCTAGTACCACAAACATGGCCCTTTAGAGTCTTCCAACACAGAAAATACACGTTACCTGGCTATTTTCAAGCAGGCTGGACAACCTAAAGATTTTCATTCAATTCTATGGGTTTTAACAGCCCATAATCCTTGTAGCCTGGAAAGGGAAAAGTTGTTGCTATTCTTAAATGATTCCTAAATAGACCGAAGTTTACAACTAATCTTTTTCAAGTGGGCCATCTGTAAGATCTGTCCAGAGAGACACATCTGACAGGTTATGAAAGCTCTTTTACAGATGATTTACTGGATAACAAAAAAAAAAATAAATTAATGATTGTTAATTTCCAGATCAAAATGGATTAAAATGTAAATTAATAAAAGGAAAAAAAAAAAAAAAAAAAGATATTTTTCTCCCTTTGAATAATCCACTGGCTCTGAGAGTTTCTCAGGTGGGATGGAAACACATGGCAATATATTTTCTAATATGACACCATTCTCACTCCACAGCAAGTCAGAGTCTGGTAAAGGAGAGCTACATTTTCCTCATGGACACTGGTGCCCACTTTGTCCTGTCCATAGTAGGACACACTGTGGCACTGTTCAGAGGTGGGAAGCAGACCTTACTCAGAGAGGCTTGAGAAGTGCTGAAACAGAAGACTGACTTCAACAGTTTTGTCTTCTTGCAAAACTAATTTTCACAAACTGTTAAACATGCTTTAATTAAACAAATTCTCAGAAAGATGATGATTGGAAATATCCTCAACCAAACACTCCTGGTAACAGCAGCTTTTTCCAGCTATGAAGGAATTTTGACAGTCAGCCCACCTGCATCTACTGTGGGTGGAAATGGATTTTAAAATCAAACAATGGCCATGAACGATTTAAAAGCAGGCTTTTCAATGACCCCTGCCTGGTCTGTTTTCAATAGCTGCACTTCATTAAAGGCCCAAATGACAGGCTTAAATACTAAAGTCAATACCTCAGAGTAGCCCTCCAAATGTGTGCCTTTCTAAGGTTTTAAGCTGCCACCATTAGTAAAGTATCTGAGCTTCTTCCCTAAGAAATCAATAGCAAAATGACCAACAGAGTCCTATGCTTACCATATTTTCTGGTATCTTTGTCTGAAAATGTGTTTCACCTGCCTGTTGCTGGGCATGTACTTTTATCATAGGTATAAGAGCAGCTTTCTTAGTTGCTACTAATGATATCACTGCCATATCACCGCTGTCAGTATTATGTTCCACAAACGAAACATTCACATACACACCTAGGTAGTATGCTTAAATCTCAGTAGTACATATATGATAAGCAAATTACTCAGAGATATCTGCCCTCCTGAAAGATGAAACAATGCCCTCAAAGTATCAAAGCAAGCCATGAAAAATAAAGCAATTTCATCACCTACTCTGACAACCAGCCCACCTACATACTAAAACTCGCTCCCAATTCCTGAAGGACAAACTGGGGAAAAAAAAAATAGAATTCATCCCAGGCCTATGCTATAGTCACCTATTAGATATCCATGGGGTTGAAATATACACAGTGAACACGGAGAATGTTTCAGAGTCTATTTCAGCATCTGCCCATAAAATGGTTTCTCTGGAGGAATTATTCTAGTTTAAAAAAAAAAAAATCCTTTAGAGCTCTCACTTAAAATTCTCAGTTCTGACTTTTTTTATCCAACAAACATAAATTCCAGCTAACAGCTTCTCTGGCCTGTGTTGAGGAAAATCCTTGCTTAATGTACTGTGTTAGCTCTGACCTACCAGGCTTTAGGCAACTCCACTATTATCTTCAATAACTTGTTTATGCCTAGAGAGGTTTGAACACATTTTGTCTCAAGTCTCAGGATCTGGGCTTGGCACAATCCATTGTTTTAATAAAGCCTATGACAGTCATTGTGTTTTAAATCTATGCACTCGCCCACTCATGCCTTTAATTTCACAACAAGGGTATAGCACTGTTCTGAGTGACACTGCCAATAACTCTGCTGTGCTTCTGGAATGCCCAGGGTTAAAAGGATACCATAAAAACACAGATCAAGCTGCAAAAATTGTGGTATCTTCTCCTCAACCAGACAGCATTTTGGGTGCATACTAAATAATATAGCAAGTTATTCTGTTTGGTATTAACAAAGCAGATTCAGAGGGCAGGACAAGCATCACAGAGTCTTCAGGAGAAGTGAATTCAGCATGATGACTTTCCAAGCTGAGCTTGGGAATACCAAACATATATGAAACCCTCACCTCCCCATCTCTCACATGTATCAGTTCTTTTAGCAAGAAGCATATTCACCACTGACATGAGCATTCCCAGTCTCAGCTGGTTTCATTCAAGACAGTTGTCAAGTATCTCTGATAGCCACTGATATCCCGTCCCCTTTAGCTATGCAACTGGCAGTTTAAAGTTCCCAGCACTAAGGTTATGACTGCCTTTTGCTTAAATACTGATAACACACAGGCATAAAGAATAGCTGCTGCCAGTAATCCTGGGGGAAGTCCAAGTACACAAAGAGCCTTCACAACAGAGAAACACCCAGTGAGAACCTGTGGGGGTGAGATGCCCCTGTGGAAAAACCTAGCCAGCAACCTGCTGCACCGCTGGAATTTTAGCATGGGATTCCATTGCACAGCCAAAATGTTTTCTTTTTCATGAAACATGTTAGTGCTGGAGTTTTTTTTCTTTCACCAATTTGAGTCTCATTCAGGAACATGCAGTTCTGTTACAGATCTGAACAATCACATTGCTCCTAGAAAGCGATGTCTATCTTCCACTTGAATTTGACAATGAGCTCCTGCAACAAATGCACAACAGGCTCTCTTGTCTTTATAAAATTCCGGGCACATACATTATCAGAGATGCAAGGAGGGAGTGCAGATTGTCCCTCTAATCTTATTTTATTACCTGGTGTACACATAGCTGCACTGATTTCTAGAGTTAGCAGATATGTATTCACCTTGCTTACATACCTCCTTGCAATGACGGTGTTCCCCAGCGGTGTGCAGAAGACAGACTTTTAAATGAATGATTAGCAGTATTCTGTTGCTTCATTTTCCCAGCCCATGAGGGAGCTGTAACCTCTTTAAGGGGGCCAAAGCTCTTCAGTACGCCCTTGTGTTCTCTCAGCAAAGGTAAAAGCCTCATCTGAGCATAGTCCTTCAGTAATATGTGACTGGAATAGCTTCTCAAGCTATTCATCATAAGGATGCTGGTAATGTTATCAGTACATTTCTTATTCTTTAGAATAATGCTGACAGTAATAAAGTTTTCAACATGAGGACAGAAAGTTCCAGATGTCCTCAAATATGATTATTTGCAAAGATGTGGCTTTAGTTAAAGGAAACCTACTCAGCAAGCAGAGCAAATGAAAGAATCTGCTAGAAGAGAAAATACCTGAAAAGGTTTAATTTCTCTGAGTGAAGGGGGGAAATTAAGATGGCACATTGCAAGCCCATATAAATAATATGAAATGTTGGAAATGGTTCCTGTAGGAAATGGAAGTTAAAATCTTGAGCCCACTGAGGTCAGTAAGGAGGAGGGCACAAAGTTTCAGCATTCATTTCCCTGTCTCCAGGTTGTTCCCCCAGTCTGCTGGGGACATGCTGTACTGCAATGGTGATTCTAATGCAAAGGAGGTAGTGGTCTAAAACTGGATCAGCAAAATTAATAACACACAGGATTTCCATCTAAGAAATCACCAGCCACTTTATAAATCGTCATATGAAATAGCAAACTGGCAATGTGATGCAGCTTGTCCAGGGACCAGCAGAAGGTTAGGCATGAGGGTGGGGAGGCAGCTTGTCATCTCATCTACATAAAAATGGCCAGTCAGGATTATTTCCTCCTCTCTTTTCATTTCAGTTGTTTAGCATCTAATCCTCTTTGCAGGATTAATTTCCCAATCCTCACTAAATCACACATGGAAAAATAACAGCATGTTGGCCAGCTGACAGCACCTTTGTAAAGACTGAAATCCCCGTGACATACTTGTTTACTAAGTTCCTTCTTCAAAATACATATCTCTTCTCTTTAATTTTTATGCATATATCTTTGTATATATGTATATGCATGTATACATACACTACATGCTTAAACACACACACACACACACACACACACACACACGTATTTATGCATTCACCCCAGGAGCCTGTTATCCATTTCTGATTTAAAGTGAGTCTATTCTTGCTGTTAAAAAACTTCAAAAACTGTTCAAAAATCGTCATTTCAGTTTAATGAGAAACAAAATAATAAAAAAAAACCTTTTAAATGCAATTGTCTGTAAGGAAAGCACTGACAGTTTCTCTCTGCTGATGGAAAGTGTGCAGTACCTAGTAGAGGATGAATTACTACATGGGCATGACCATCAGAAAAATAGATTTGATTCCTTAAAGAAAGGCCATTGCACTGTGCTCACAAGTTCAGAGAGCACAAAACAGTTTTTATTCTTATTTTCTTGCTTTAATGTCCCAGACAAACTCAACTGAAACAGGCTTGCTGGATGATGCAGAAAATTCGGGTACGTGGAAACCAGGCCCATCGAACCAAAGCAAAATATACCCTGAGAGATTGAGCAACACAGACACAGTAATGCTTTGGTATGCAACTCTCTCCTGTCCTCTCCCCAAAGAAAATATTTGGGTTACCATAGTTTTGGGGGGTTGGGGTTTTTTCCCATTTTGGGGGGAGTGGGAAGGTGAATAGTCAATGTATTATAAATTGAAAAAGAATTCAGAATTTAAGAAACATACTATGTTCAGTTATCCAGCTGAAAAACAAACAAGCACTTATCACCAATAAAATGACCTTGCAAAAGTGTCCTTCTTTGTTAAGACAACATACACTTGAGTAGCATTTTCATGTGAATATTTGTACTTTGCGGTCCTTCCAGAAGCATAGTAGACTTCATATGTTACAAGTAGTCTTTGCTGCCATTTGGATGACATTACCTACTCTGTGGTACTCATGAGGAAGCTTGATGCCTCTCACAGTTCATCATGAGGCCTTTTTTCCAATTAGAGAATACAGTGGGATGGCGGAGAGAATCAGGAAATAAAAGGGAAAAAAAAAGTAAAACCCATGGATTGAGGTAAAGACAGTTTAATAAAAAAGCAGAGGAAGAGGATAACAATAATAACAATAATAGTAACAACAACAATGATAAAAGAATATACCAAACAAGTGATGCACAATGCAATCGCTCACCACCTGCTGACAGATGCCCAGCCCATCCCCAAGCAACTATCGCTGCCCCCCAGCCAACTGCCCCCAGCTTTCTATGCTGAGCATGACATCGTATGGTCTGGAATACCCCTTTGGGCAGTTGAGGTCAGTTGTCCTGGCTGTGCCCCCTCCCAGCTTCTTGTGCACCGGGCAGAGCAGGGGAAGCTGAGAAGTCCTTGCCTGGTGTAAGCACTGCTGAGCACCAACTAAAACATCAGTATGTTACCAACATTCTCATACTAAATCCAAAACACAGCACTGTGCCAGCTACTAGAGGAAAAAAATTAACTCTACACCAGCTGAAACCAGGACACTCACACAAAACAAGTTTGCCTCTAAAAGCCATACATTGGCAGAACAAAGTGCACTGTCACTAATGTCAGAGTAGTGGAATAGTTGAAAACCATCAAACCCAGATGAGCACAAAGTACAGCCGGGATTTCCAAAGTAATGCGCAGGGAGAAGAATTAAGTTGTGCCTGATGAAGTGTCTCAGTCTCCAACATCTGCTGCTATGAACCTGTTGCACATAGGGACTGTGGCATCCCTGAACTACCATCTGCACAAATTGTCCACTTACTGTTGGCAGCATAATGCCTTCCTTTACAATTCAACCCAAAGCAATTATTAACAGATTTCATTTTAGCTTCTTGCAAATGCGTACCTTATTTTCACACTTTACTCTGCCAGAAATCATAGTCAGAACAGTAGTGTAGACATAAAGTCACGCACACTCTCGAGAGCAAAAGTAAATGCTACAAACAAAAACAGCAACAAAAAAGCCACCACTCTGCTTTTTGAAAACTTGAATATTTCACTGGTTTCAAGAAGCTTGATTGCTTTCCCGCTTGCATTTTATATTTGAAGTGGGTTTTGTGCAGCAATAAAGGAATGAACAAATTAACAGCCTTTATATCACCTTTGTAGTGCCAAACAATTGTATTTGCATGTCGCGCTCTTCCTAGGACACTTAACAAGTGAAAAAAAAAAAAAAAAGAAGAAATAAAGAAAAAACATAATTAAAATTGCATCCTGAGGTCTTTTCGTTTCCTTGGGACTTCTGAGGCTAGGCTTACGGATTGCATAAGGCAGCAGATCACTCAGCCTTTCCTATTCCTTTGGGGAAGATGCTTGGAAAAGAGAGCCTGCGCCTCAGGTCTGGAAGCAGTCTTCAGCCCTCACGACAAGTCCACAGAAGTCCCAGTTGTGCACAGCCCTACAGAAACAGTCAGGTAACACAAGTCAGACATAGATATCTGCTCTGAGATAGCATGGTTTTACCCACCCATATCTCCTACTTATCTCATAATTTCCCAGTGGTCTACTGCTGTATGTACAAAATAATTAAAGAAGTGAACCAGCAAACAAGAAAGAAAATAAATAAAACTTTCTTCACTAGAAATGTGCTCCATGGTCTAACTTTCCATGTTTGTTTCTCTGTTTATCTGCTTGTATTTAGCCTAACTTTAATGACTAAAGCAGCCATTAAGCACTGCCTCCAGCCCAAGGAAACAGGTAATCCACTGGTAGTGACTTGGGAAAAACAACTACAAAAATTAAAAAGTAGCAAAGCATAAAATTATAGGATACCTTCATTTATTTATTTTTTTATTATGTATAGAACCTTCATATTCCTGTTGCTAGATGAAAGGAGGACTAACAGCCCAGGAGATCAAAGAGTGGACAGTCTGAAGGCAGAATCTGCCTTAATCCTTCCCAAAGCACTGTTAGGCACAGCCAGCCTCTGGCTGGAGAATGAGGCCACATAGTTATACCGAGTCTGCTCACCTAAACCTCCATGCAGGAGTAAAATAATTATTTTAAGTGCAATGGTTTTGTCATCTGTAATAGCCAGTCTGTTTCTGGAAAGCTGACAGATAACTAGGTATGTTGTAAGCCACTTAACATGGCTCCACAAAACATATCTTATTTTAGCTGGACTTGCTGAATCTATCTAATGAGCATATGTTTTTTCCTTAAGCAGGAAGATAGTAAGAAATGATACTTAATGAAGCATCTGGACAGCATTTTTAAAGTTGGTGCAGACTCCCACAGATATACCTCTAAAAGATATAGGCAGAGCAAAAATCAAGGTGTGGAAGGGTGGGAAGTAAATGTGAGAAAGCTTTGAGGAATTCTTAATAAATCAATTAAGCAAACCTTCTGGGCAGTGTTTATATCCCAGCAACTTCAAGAGTCAGTTCCTGAATTTGCTCATCAGTATCTTCTTGGATTTCTTACACGTACCTTCCTTCACTTGCAAAAGTACATACCTTCAGAATCAGTATTCATGGATTGTTATCTGTCGAGGGATTTCAAAGAGAAAGAAATATGAAATATGGAATTTAACTTCCATCGTGGATTTAATAATAACATATAAATTTTTTTTATCCAAACAGTGCTCAGAGCAGCCACTGAAACCATGTCAATACTCTGATTAGGCAGCAGGAACAAAAAAGCAGCTATAGGCATTAAAACTATATGATCAATCACATATCTATATAAAATATAGAGAGATATATATAAGCTTATGAAGAAGGGAAGCTGGAAGGACATTTGTTTAGTGATACATGATAACTTTGTTCTACCTTAATGTGCCTTGTTCTCCTCTAGCATTAGGTTAAGATGCTTGAGAGTCAGATTTCATCACCAGTCTGTTTTGGTGCTGCTTCTTGATCCAAAACAACCCTTCGCTGTGTTCACACAGAGCCTTCTCATGGGCAAACACTGATGTAAAACAGGAGAAACAGGAAAATTAGTTCCAGAAAGGCTGTAAAAATGGTTATGGCCAATGCAGGCAAGAGAGCAGGAAAGAAGATGCTAGTGAAAAAAATAAGCATAGTGTCTGCTAAATATGTAAAGCATTAAATAGAAACCAGCCTCGCTTTCAGAGATAATTGTTGCTCCCTGATCAGCTGTCAAGGACCATATAGTCAATAGATCTAAGTTATGAAAAAGAGCAAAAAATAAAGGCTTGGCCTAGATGGGCAGAAAGGACAAGCATGAATTTGATCTTATAGGCCAAATTTTAGTGACAAAGGGAAAAGCTGTCATAGCAAAATCCATTGTGTATTTTAAAATATGACTGAAATGTAAACCCTACTACATAAAACTTCCTGTTTATGTGTAAGTGTGGATAATGGACCACCTAAATGGAAAGTTTCCACTGAGTTCAATAGAGATTAAATGAAATTATATATTAAAAAGAAAACCAACACAACACAACTGAATAGCAAATGGACTTTTTTTTTTTAACAAAATAGTCCAAATTCTTCCTCTGTAATTATGTAGTGGGGTTATTAATCTCCTTTTAATTCTACTAAATCATTGAATAAATATTTTAAATTTTGTGGACTTTTCCACAGAGCAAAAAGGAAGAAAGGGAAAAGTCTCATTTGAAGGCAAATGAGTGCAGGAACAGGAAGCACATACAGAAACAGTGGGAAGAGAGAAGAAAGCATGGAAGATTTTAATGAAAATAACCTAATATATTAAAGCTGTAACTGTCCCAGCATAGCTGATGGCATATAGCTTAGCATATCTTTCAGCTAGATTTTTTTTTTTTAATGAATTCATTTAGGTTGCATATACCTAGAGAGGGAATGAAGGATTTGCAAATTTAAGTTAAGTTTATGAAATTAAATGAGAGGGGCAGTGGGAAATTCAGTTTTGACACTGAATGACAAGAAATTTCAAGGGAATGCCAGAGGCCATTTTTTTTATTACTGTTATTTAGGAGCTCCAAAAAGAGCAGAGAAGATAGGCAAGCACATTTGTGAAACCTTAAAAGCTATGGTTAAAGGCTTGAATTTTATTCTGTACAGGGCAGGGAATGAAAATGGACTTTAACAGAAGGGATTCTGTTTCAGGAAGAAAATTATTGCTGACTGCATTTAGCATGGTTTTGTAGAAAAAATTCAAAGCTTTGCTGTAATTGCTCCTCAGAAGTGGCTTGTGGGTGGATCTGTGGGTGCTCAGCACTACTTCAAATGAGACTCTTCCTGCAAGAGCGTACCTTTAGGCCTATGAAATCAAAAACACTATTCAGAAAGAACAAGTATACATAATAACACACTAAACACACATAATTATAAGCCAGAATCATGAACATTTCTGTCTGTGTACCCTTACATGCTGCTGTGCTCTAAGTGAAAGCCACAGGTTGGGTTTTTTTTTACCATTTGCCTGGACCGACTGCCATTAGAAGCAAAGCTACAGAACAATTCATCCATGCAAATGAGGGACTTAAATTATCACAGGCCTGCCATAAAGAGAGAGAGAAAAATTGCACATGTCCCTTAGACCTCCAGGATGGCTATTATAAATCAGTCATTTGCCTGCCACTGAATCAGATTTTGTGCATGTAAGAGATTTGACATCCTAGAAAATAGAGTAATTTAGGATTAGTGTGCCTTTAATTTTAGATATTTTAGTCTCTATACCATGTAGACCTTATTTATAATATTAGTAATTTTTATGAGTCTGCAGAGCTTTCTGCTTCTATAAACTATTTTTCGCCAAACAGTCCTTTGACAGCCATTTGGTTGTTCAGAACAATGTCATAAGACAGATTGTTTTTCTACATACCAGAATTTTTTTACAGTGTTTCTTCTCTTTTCATCTCAGGCATGTTTGCTATTTAAATATTTTGCTATCTTAACTACTTTGGTTAAAAGAATAGCATAAAATTATGCACCTTCCCTTACTCACTTAGTTCAGCACAGTGGTAACATCATACAGACTTGCACAGTAATTTTTTTGTTGATTTCTGGCAAATATAGCTTATTTTCTTTGGGGAGGTATAACAGCATAAAAGGATTTTTAAGCATGCAGAGAGAATGGCATTTGACACCTCTCAGATGTTATAGTCATGAAGGTTATAATAGGATGACTCCGCATTACTCTCATTTTGCTTGATTAATATGCTAGAAATCATTTTTGTTGTGAGTGCAGCAGTTTGACACACAGGAAAATTAACTCAAGCTATATTTATTATGGTTGCTGGGATAGTCTAGTGAACCTTTGCCATTACCAGCCAGCATAAGTGACTTCTCTGGGATCTGTGAAGCACTGAAGGGTGAAATTCACTGCTCTGAGAAGACTAACGCAGGACCTGTCCTTCACTTCAGTGTTCAGCACAGCACTTGCAGACACTTAAGGCTTGGGTCAGTGATGTGAGCAAGAGTAAATTTTACCCTTTGTGTGGAAAGCTGTGGATCAGAAATCTAATTATGTCAGTAACGAGAGAGGGTACTTACTATGACTGAGAAAGCAAAAAGGTACAGCAGTTTCAGCAATATGGCGGGGGGGGGGGGGGATATACTCTGATCAGTCCATATCTTAGGTGAGGAATTTTTAAAAGAAAAAGAATAAGAATGCCCTAAGCCCTTAGGCATGTGAGTGGAGCAAATAACGCACAACCTACATCACTTGTGACCTATGCAAGACCACAAAAAGTTACGGTTAAGGTATACCTTTGTTATTGCTAGCAGTACCTAGCGGAAACAGAGAGGACTGTATTCTATTTAAGTGTCTAGACTTATTGTTCTTGCCCTTGTTACTATTATTATTTGATTTGTCATGATGTTTTGCAGTGCCTGCTATGGATAAGAATGGAGGAAACAGAATTTTCTCATTTGAACGCTGTGTCCATACTTCCAACATTTGGTTTTTTATGGTGATTGTTTGGTGTCTGTAATCTGGTGTGAATTCAGAAAAGTTTCTGATGCAAGTGTACAGCTGAAATTTAATTGACTCCCTGAGCAAAAAAATAAACATGAATGAACAGTCTTCATGTACATCAAAGGAGAATCATTCTCAGATGCCTCATTTGCATCCTCTGAGTCCAAATAGATGAAGAAAACTTCAGTACAATAAAGTCCATAAATTAGATATGAATTGAGTAGATGTATTCTTGTCACATTACTTTGAAGTTTCACTTTCCTTGAAACACTTGAAAACAGTGAGGTGCCCTGGAATCAACAAGGCCACGATCCCCATCACAAGCTCTGAGGGAAAGTACTAAGGCAGGCAGTACCAGCTTAGCCGTCAGACCCCATCACTAAGCTGGGCCTTAAAGACCCATGGTGAAATTCACTGCTCTGAGAAGACTAATGCAGGACCTGTCCTTCACTTCAGTGTTCAGCATAGCACTTGCAGACACTTAAGGCTTGGGTCAGTGATGTGAGCAAGAGTAAATTTTACCCTTTGTGTGGAAAGCTGTGGATCAGAAATCTACACAAGGAAAGACTTAAATATCAGCTACCCTGCAAGACTATAGCTTGGGTTTCTATTTTCATCTTTTCTTCCTTTTTTTTTTTTCTTTTTCTCAGTTTTGCAGTCAAGAACTCAAAAGCATAGCTTTTTACTGAAGTATACATGAATTAATCTAGCATTTTTTGCTTGTAATAAGGATGAATTCCTATCAACAGGAATGAATTGTTTCTCCAGAAGCAATGACACAAAGGAGGTATAGTGGGCAAATGGGTGGAGTGTTTGTGCAAGGGTGTGTCCTGCTGTTTAGAGACAAACTCCTTTCTAAAAGCATAAAACAGTGTCTTTCTGTGTAAGGGCAGAGCAGCAGGCAGACTGAGCTGACTGCGTATTCTCCAGAGTTTCACAGCATTGCAAAGACTTAAAAAAGAAAGATATTTGCCCAGTAAAGTCTGGAGGAGTAAGGTGCTTATAAACAAAACAGTTATATGGAGGGACAAAATAATGATTAAGTAGGTGCCTAGATCATAGTATGGTGCCAAAATCTCCTGCACAAAGCACAGTGAGATTGGACTCCATTGCCTTGATGATTTGGAAGGAGAGAGTGATGTTAATAGATAGGCTGTTTTTCTGCTTAAGTTCAGCTGTATTGGCTAACACCCTCATTTTGATTAAAAAAAAAAAAAAAAAAAAAAATCCAGCCCGGTTAGTTTACTTCTTCAGCTAGAAATGACAGACTGAAAAGAAAGCCTTCTCTGGACTATGGGTTCCCAAGAAAAACTTCTTGGATGCAAAACCCCTTGAAACCCAAGTAGTGCTGCAACAAAGGTGCCTGAAAGAGGACACAAATCATAGGAAGTCAATCAGAAAGGGATTCCCTGTGTATGACAAGAATGCAGCTTGTAATGAAATGTGTATGACATTTCTGTCCACATTTAAAAGCAATACCCCCATTAGCAATAAACTATGAGAATTACACTACTGCTAAGGGCTTGTATAATCCTGGAAGAGGTTAAACTTTCGATGGATATTGATGGAAGAGACCTGAATAGTGACTAAAATGGATGAGGGATCACATATGCCAAATGAGGATCTGCGAGTGAAATGAGAAAAATGAGCTAAGATTAAATCAGAGCCAGACAAAGATGGAATACTATGTCACCCCTAGCAATTCTGGATAACAAGCTTGTTTACATGAACTGGGGAAAGCATAAACACCCAGCAGCCTACTTCAAAATACCAACTAAATGCAACCTCTGAAAAGTTCCTTTTCTGAAGTCACGGTGCAGCACAGCCATAGAAGAAGAAAAGATTAAAATACTAACAAAAATATTGTGGCAAGGCCTGTGGAATTTAAATTGTAAATGCGACATGTATAAAAATCAAGCCTGCCAATTAGCGATAACTGTGGTGCAGCTGAGTGTCACGGCTCTGCCTGTGTGCACACCCAGTACACCTGAGTCACTAATTTGGGGGTGGCCCAGGAGCTCCCTGCAGGTAATCAGCAGAGGTGACACAATGGTCTGGCTGGAGACAATGGACCCACTTGAAGCTGGGTGACTGCCTGGACTCCTGGCCACCTTCACAGTTAGTTACCTGACTAGTTGGGCAGGGGCCCTTGATCATCTTGTTTGGGAGATTTCATTTCTCATATGGGCATTATGCTATGCCAAAATCCCAATAAAAGAAGTTTTAAATATAAAAATTGCACAGTCCATGAGGGTCTGTGCAACAGCAGTGAGTTCTACACTTTGGACTGTGGATTTCAGAGCATGATGGGCTACATTTCTAATGTATTAGTAACTTTGGTTTGGAGTGATGATGGACTGTATTTCTAATGCATTAGGCACTTTTGTTTGGACTGATAACTGGAGATACTTGAAAGGAGGTTATTTTTTAAGAATGGTGATTCTTCACTTGTAAAAAGAAAGCCTCTTCCATGCCACAAATTTCTGACAAAAAATTCAGTAACTGTTGTTGAGAATATGTACAGTCCTTCAGCGTACACAAGTAGAAGAGCCCTTAAGAGCACGTTGAGGTCAGCCTATCTGCTGGAAGGAATCTAAAGTGGAGACTTTATAGTATTTCCATGTAATAGCAAAAAGTGTCATAATAATGCTTTTAGACAGGCATCCTGAAACAAGGTATAAACAACAAAAATAACCAAGTTGCATCACAGACATATAAAACTTCACTATAAATGCATGATAAATTCAAGGTGACACAACTCTGAGATAAAAACAGAGCCCGGTGAAGTTCCATTAGGAGTAAGTATAAAGTAGAAAGCTTTGCTCTTACACAAAGCTGAACTGGCAAATGGAGGGCAAATATATCTCATTCTTGCATAATTGAAACACCTATCAGTAAAATATCCAAATATAGTCAACAGCAAGTGAAGAGGAGAGAAAAACAAGAAAAAGACAAAGGAAGAAACAGTAGACAAAAACTATCATGAGGGTCTTAGGCAAGAAAAACACTCATCAGCAGCATATCTGTACTCTGCAACAATCTGGTTCCTAGAGAAAAGGTTCAAATAAATTTGGTTACCTGCAACTCTGGATTCCCACAGAGCTGGCTGGAAAAACAGGCACAGCGCAGCAAAGAGCACAGGATGAAAGAGCAGGTGTTAAAAACAGATTCTGGGGTCCCAGTCTGCCACTGAGCTGCTGTTTAAGCTCAGGTGATTTCATTTCACTTCTATTTCTTTTCTTGCCTTTTCTCAGTCCCATCTTTTAGATTTACAAGCAACTCAGGCTGCTGGCTGCATATTCAGCACACAACACAGTGGGTGCCCAGAATGAGCAAGGCCCATGCACGTTTATTACCTCTAATGAAGAAGCCATTCTCGTACAATATAAATGGTGTTCAGTGCAGCATCCTGTTCCCCATACACAAAGAAATGGGTGTCTGCGCTAAAGTCTGCAATCTGTTCAGCAGAGGTGCCATCAGAAAGTTTGCAGGGGAACAGGTCCCTCACAACCCTCTTGAAAGACAGCCATGAGCCAGCTTGAAAGCAACATCTGTTCTGTATGCATCAAAACACCGTTTGTATGACGGGGGTGGATATGAAACAAATGGAGGTGTGGGAGAAATGGAGTGACACAAGGAAGCTCCAGGGAACTCTGGGATAGACAGCCTTCTGAAAGGGCACAGAACCCAGGTTTCAACATTGGCATTTTTTGGTTTTGAACCATCTCAGAAACAGGAAGATTAAATTCTCTCTTTGTCAATGATCATTCATTGACAAAGCATTACACTCAAAGGAAAAAAACAAACAAACAAACAAACAAAAAAACACACACCAGGAAGTTCTCTAAAGGAATAACACTTGATATGATTTATTTGGACTTCCAACAGGCTATGATGAACTCCCTTGTACAGTGGAATTCTTAAAGTGCTGCCATGGACTAGAAACAGGTGGTGAAATTTGAATGCTACTGAAGTGAGAGGAGCTCTGTCATTGAGTTCAGGGAGGTTATGCATTTAGCCAGAAAATCTCAGTGGGAATGAATGGTTGTTTTCCAACTTGGCAAAAATGTCAGAATGCAGTAATCCATGCATCTCTGCTAGGATTGGTTTTGTACAGGATAGTTATACAAATATAAATTAAACCCTGAAAGCAAGGGTAAGACTGAGATTCCAGAAATAGCAACATGAAACAAGTTAGTCAATATTTGAGAAGACTCTGCAGAAGCTATCCCAGGGTAGCAGAACAAATTTCAGCAATAAATGCAAGGTCACACCTTTTATGAGCGCCAATCTGAACTACTGATCAATGCTGTTTGACTCTATATTTACTAGAACAATTTAGGCAAAAAAAAAAGGTCTGTCATATAACTAAATATTTATGAAAATTTTTGCAAAAGAGAAACCACTCAATTTCTGTTTGAACAGATGTCTGGATTCATAAGCATTTCTTTGCTCAGGTTGCTCCTCCGGTTTGGCAGAAATGATACATCTGCCCCCTCTTTCCTCCCAAGTCCAATAATTAGATGCTAAAATTGCAAAGCCAGAAAGTCAAAACAAAGTAACAGAAACATATTTGTGAATAGACTTTCAGTGCAGCTTGTAACATTTACCTACTCAGAAAATGCAAACAGAACTTTTCAGAGATTTATAATTCAACCATTTATGCAGATGAGGGTCAGGATTAAGGAACAGACCAACATGGGTGGCATTGTTGTGGCTATCTGCAATAGACCTCCTAACCAGCAAGATGAGATAGAAGATGTCTTCTTCAGACAGCTGGAGGAAGCCTTATGGTGTCAGGCCCTGGTCCTCATGTGGAACTATAACCACCCTGATATCTTCAGGAGGGACAGCAGAGGAGGACACAAACAATACAGGAGGTTTCTGGAGTGCATTGATGAAAAATTCCTGAGGAGCGAATGTAGAGAGGAACCCTACTGAACCTACTGACAGCAAGGAAGGACTGGCTGGGGACAGAACTTCGGGGTGACCATGAGATAGTGAACTTCAGAAGTCTGAGAGGGTAGAACACAACAAAAAGAAGGACCACAGCCCCGGGCTTTCAGGGAGTAGACATTGTTCACTATGGACTGGGAGAGGTTTCTGAGGCCTGGAAAAGAGCAAATGTCACCCTTATCTTCAAGAAGGGCAAGTAGGATCTGGGATACTACAGGCTTGTCAGCCTGGCTTCAGTCACAGAGAGAGTGGCGGAACAAGTAATCCTGGAAACTATTTCCAAACACATGAAGGACAAGAAGGTGATCAAGAGTAGTCAGAATGGGTTTAGGAAGGTAATACTGTTCTTAACCAACCTAATAGATTTCCGCAATTAAATTACTGTCTTGAGGAATGAAGGGAGAGCAGTTGATGTTGTCTGTCTTGACTTTAGTAAGGCTTTTGACATTGTGTCCCATAACACCCTCATTGACAGACAGATGAAGTAGAGACTAGATAAGAGGACACTGAGGCAGATTGAAAACTGTCTGAACTGCTTGGCAGAAGGGGTTGTAATCAGCATGACAAATTCTAGTTGGGGGTCAGACACTACTGGTGTATCCCAGGGATCAATACTGGGTTCATATACGCTTCAACCTTGTCATAAATGATCTGGAAGGTGGGACAGGGTGCATCCTCAACAGGTTTGCAGAGGAAGACCAAGTGGTTGTACAACCATTTAGAAGGACCTGGACAAGCTGAACAGTGGCCTGACAGGAACCTCATAAAGTTCAACGAAGGGAAATACAAAGACTGTACCTGGAGGGAATAAGCCCCCGGCACAAGTATGCTCTGAGGGCTGGTCATCTGGAAAACAGGTCTGCAGAGGAGGAAGTAGGGGTCTTGTTGGGACAGCAAGTTGACCATGAGCCAGCAACGCACCCTCATGACAAAGAAAGCCCCTCCTGAGCTGCATTATGAGGAGTGATGCCAGCAGGTCGAGGGAGGCTGATCCTCCCTCTATGCACAGCTCTGGTCAGACACACCTGAATTGCTGGTTCCACTTCTGGGCTCCCCAGTACAAGAAAGATGTGGACATACTGAAGCAAGTCAGGTGTGGGACTACAAAGATCTTGAAGGGACTGGAACATCTCTCATACAACAGGCTGAGAGAGCTGGAACTCTTCAGTCTGGAGAAGAGAAGTCTCAGGGAGGATATATATTTATACATTTATATATATATATATATATATATACACACACACACACACCCCCTATGGGGGGAGTAAAGCTGATGGAACCAGACTCTTCTTAGTGGTGTCCACTCACAGGACAAGAGGCAATGGGCACAAACAGAAACACAGAAAATTTGCTTGCAAACCAGAAAGCCAACCATATCCTGGGCTGCATCAAAAGAAGCATGACCAGCAGGTCAAGGGAGGTGATTCTCCCCTTCTGCTCCACTCTCATGAGGCCCCACCACGAGTAATGTGTTCAGCTCTGGGGCCCCCAACATAAGATATATGTGGACCTGTTGGAATGAGTCCAGAGGAGGGCCACAAAGATGATCAGGGAGCTGGAGCACCTCTCTTATGAAGACAGGTTGAGAGAGTTGGCGTTGTTCAGCCTAAAGAAGAGAAGGCTCCAGGAAGACTTCATAGCAGCCTTCCAGTACCCAAAGGAGGCCTACAAGAAAGCTGGAGAGGGAGTTTTTACAAGGCCATGTAGTGATAGGACAAGGCATAATGGCTTTAAACTGAAAGAGGGTAGATTTAGATTAGATATAAGGAAGAAGTTCTTCACTATGAAGATGGTGAGGCATGGGAACAGGTTGCCCAGAGAAGTTGTGAATGCCCCATCCCTTGAAGCCTTCAATGTCAGGTTGGATGGGGCTTTGAGCAACCTGTCAAGTGGAAGGTGTCCCTGCCCATGGGAGGAGTGTGGGAACGAGATGATCTCTAAGGTCCCTTTCAACCCAAAGCATTCTATGATTCTATGAGAATGCCATCTGAACATAAGAAAATCAGGTTTTTTACTGTGAGAGTGATAAAATACTGGTACAGGTTCCCAACAAAGTTTATGGATTCTTCAGCTGTGAAGATATTCAAACTTCAGATGGGCTTAAAAGTCTTATCTGAAAGCAAGGAAACACACAAACACATAGTACTTAAATAGGTTTAACACTTCTTTTTACATGAGCAAAACAAGCTACTTTACCCTACTTTTATACACAGAAATGTTTGAGCTGTTAGAGTTGAATCTCTAAGAGAAGGTTAAGGCTACAGCAGTGACCCAATATGGGAATGTTCTGACTGAAGCAGCAGCTGACAACTGGATCTTTTAAAGCAAATATTAAGCAATCTTTAACTGAAAGTTCTGCCTGTTCTACCAGCAATGCTCACTAGGAAGGTGTACTAGTACATGGGGAAAATCCAGTTGCATCCAGCCGCTGCTCAAAAACTTTAGTATGCATCTGAGTGACAACGATGATGTTCCTTGGTGGCCATGAATTTCTTGCAGCATTCAGGTATGGTTATTTAATTTGGATGTTGCTTTGAATACATGGAAGAGCCTGGGTCCCAAGTACTGTCACTCAAATATGCAGCTACAGGAGAGCAAATACCTGCATTTGTCTCCTTTTCAGTCATGAGGACACCCATTGTTAGCAAGGAAATTTCCAAGGATAAAACATCACCCAGTCAGGAAGGTGCAGGTGTGTTTTTCTGAATGCACAACTCCACCAAATTTCTATCTCTTATGGTTTAGAGGTAGCTCCTGGGGAATTGACTATACAGATATTTGGACTTTAGTGCTGGGTCTCCTGACAAAGCCAGAGATAAAATAGCACTTTGTTGCTAGAGAGCATGAATACCTCTGCCTCACACTACAAGTCCCCTATAGCTAGAGAGTATGCACATAAAGGCCAAGCTGCATGACTCATGTGACTATCAGGCATGTAGTACAATTAGGCATGTAATTATAAACAGGCTCCATATAGCTGGCTCGAGATTCAGAGGTTCAAAGTCCCCCTCTCTGTATTGAAACATCAGGCTGCTGAGCATAAAATTGCCTGAATACATTAAATGCCATTTTTCTTCAACTAAAATTATAAGGGCATCCTTCAGCCTAACAGAAAAAGGGGTTAAATTGAACCATTTGGGCAAAAAAGCATGCCTTTTCATAGATTCACCCCTCTTATTTTAGCTGGGGCAGCATCAGGGGTGGTAGCAATGTAGGTGTATTGGGAGAGACTGCGGCAGCTGCAAAACTTTTTCTGATTTTAAGTACTTTGTTTGCAGGATGAAAGCGGAGGATAAAATGCCACCAGGTGGCTGAAATTAGCATTCTCAATGTTGCTGTTCTCTCCTGATGCTCACACTCATTCTGTACTGAATCTTCACAATATTGCCTGTAGCAAAATGGGTGGTGGGTTTTTTTTTTTTTTTAAACAGGTCTTAATTATGGTAACCCTGTGTGTATTGGAGGCACATACTCAAATCAGGCTACCTCAGCCAAAATGCATTCTTCTGGAACAGTTCCTGTACAGCTGAGAAGAGTGGTAAAGGGCCACTAACAGTTACTGTCCCTAAAGTGACTTAAAAGCTATAGCTGGAATAAGGTCTCCATGGCCCAGATAATGCTAATGAAGGAAGAAGGAATGAAATTCTTGCAGGCAGTAAGTGGGTTTCTTGAATCTTGCCCCTGAAAGCTACCCCAGTAGGTAGCACATTTGTATTGATGCGCAGTATCCTCAATTAGCAGGGATGTAATAAGAGATTTTATTATTAATCAGGGAGCTAAGGAAATACCTTGGCATATGGGTAATGTTTTTTGGAAAATTTCAGTGGTGTGGTTACATGGCAGATACAATTAGTGTCTAACAAGGCACTACATTTTTTTACAGACTCATTGGGGAACAAATATTTTAAAGAGTATTTTCAAGGCACCTAATGTGTTGATGTCTGGTCTGCCAGTTGGAGTACAGAAAGGTGCCACAAAATGAGAATATTCTGGCACTTTACCTCTCAGCTGAGGGTTGGTGACATGGAGAACAGGTGGGGGGGAAAGTGAAAGTATTGCAGAAGTTCTTTCTCCTAATGGCCAATTTGGGAATACTTCAGGCAATTAACAGGCAGTCTGCTGATTCAAGAACATATGAAAAATTGTTATACACAATACGCTCATTTGGGATGCTGAAAAAAATAAGTCCCCAAGTTATCCAAATTGAACATTTATATGAAGAAATAATAAACACAGTGATGACAACAAGTCTCCTGGCTGGGAAGTTTCATTGAATGAAATTTCTGCATTCATTTTAATGCTTTCAGAGAACAGCACTGAGAGTGAGTGAAATAATTCATCCCTGGGTACTAGCTGCACCAGCAGATGAGTCCAGCACAGACAGATTGTTCGTAAAGGTAACCTCCCCTTTTTACTGAGACTGATGATGCCTTAAGAAGTAAAAGACTCCCCTACCCAGGTCTGTCTTTAAAAAAAAAAATTCACAACATAAAGCTTCTATATACCTGTTCTTTGTGATGTCACTGTATACTTCAAAATGACACACCTTTTTCTTGTTTTTAACACAGTGTTTATTATGGAATAGGACATATCTGAGCATGTCAGATACAAAATCTAAAACATCCCAATGCTAATAGGTTTTGCTTCTTGGTGATTACTCCCAGAGTTCCATTTGTAAGGAAGCAACCATATGTTCCTACTGATTTTGTATTCTGAAATCTGTACCACCAATTATAGCCTCATTATTAAGAAGACCAATTATTTTTTTTTATATTTCCCCACAATACTAAGGTAATATTCAATCACATTCCATGATGTCCTTTTCATTACTCTGCTTTTAGACTATAGGAGGCTTAAATGTCTGACTTTTGAATTAGCCCCATTCTTCTGCCATACATTCAACTGGAACTGGAGGTTTATTCCATGTTGATACACTAGGCTTAAGGTTGGTTGCATTAAAGACTCATATTGTGATGTGTTTTTATGAAATAAGACACATCCTTGTAAAATATATCCTGTTTCTTTATTCATTTTTGTCTCAAACCTTCTAATGTCTTATTGTTCAAACAATCTAATCTGTAATTTGAATTGGGCAGAATAATTTTGAAAAATCTTGAACCCTGACAAAGAGAATGAAGACAAAATTAGGAATGTATATTCCCTTTCCTAAGGGTCATATGCCAATTAGCCATTGGCAAACATTAGTCCTGCAACTCACACAACAGTGTCCAAAACCACTTAATCTTACTAGAGAGCCTAAGTTAAAAAGAAAAGAATTTCCCCTTCTCCATGGATTACAATATACATGGAATAAAGAAAGAATAAAAGAATGAAGTTCAGCTCATTTTTCAGTTATGATTTATGAATTTCTAGTAAGTAACTGATTTATTTATTTTTTTAATTGTTGTCTCCATATGTTCTGAACCTGACCTTATCTGTCAGTGGGATCCACAGTACGAAGAAAATAATTTACTCAAGAAGCAACGCTGTAAATAAATTATTTTACCCTGATAAAGCTGCATGTGGAGAGAATGATCTGCCTATGGAAATCAAGCTGAACTGCAGTAATAAAAATCCTGTGGTGTATTGAACTGCATTGCTGTATAAGGCGGTAAAACCATATTAATACCTTGTATTATAGTTATGCTTTTTATTTCAATTTTGAAGAGAGTGAACTGCAGTTGCCAGTGAATTTCTTCACTTCACAAGAACTTCCTGTGCTACAAGAAACTCATTCAAATTCAAGACTGCATTTTACAGCATGTTGCTTATCCACAAAGCAAAAGACATTTGCTATTCTTCAGAGCTCACAAAACCAACTGGATAAAGAACATAAGAAGGAAATATTTCACCTCTTTCACAGATGAGAAACTGAAACAGAGAGATTAAGCTCGCTCTGAGCACACCATCCCCAAGAACTGAAGAACAGGCCTTATGGATCAAGTCCTGTGATTGAACTGCAAGACACCTCTCTTCAAGTCTACCATGTCATAGCTATAGATATTTACAAAAAAAAAAAAGAAGAAACACTCCCAAAAGTTCAAGAAATACTGCCCTGTAAAACTATCACCAAGGTCTTTTTCTATATCCTGAATATATCATCAGGGTTATAACTATCTTTTTCATCTCAATTATTTTATTTTAGTATGTGAGATTTCTAAAGCCCCTTGACACATGAAATGCAAATGTATTTCCCTATAAACTGCCTTTGGGAAATCATTATTCTCCAAATAAAAATAGATTATTTCATTTGTGGCTTACTTCATTTCTGGGTGGTGGCCCAAAAGTTCTTACAACAGTCTGAAACATGAGCTGTTATTTTATCTGTAGAAAGTGTGATGGCCCATTCATGTTCTACCAGTTAAAGGATAGTTAAGGGTAGGAATAATTCCCTACTGTTATTTTCTGTTTACAGCATACTAGGGAAGGATGCCAAGAATGGATTTTGCCTCTCACTGTCATGGCCAGGTGCAGCTGGAAATATTGTGCTTTTTATGAGGAAAAGAGAAGGGGTTTGGTTATAATCAGAAGTTGCTTATGCTGGAGCTGAAAGGTCCTCCAAATCCACAGCAGCGCACTGGCAGGCAGGATGTGCTCTTTGCCACCACTCTAACCTTCATCAGGGTTTTTTTCTGAGGATGGCAGAGCTACATCTCAGTGTATTTAAGGCAGTCTGAAGGGCATTCAGTAGGCACATTATGAACATGTCTAATAAACAAGTAAGTGACAGGTCCCAGGTATATTTGCTGTACTGTGCTCCTGAAAATTGTCCCTGAAGGAACACCCTTCTTCTTCCAAGAAGTCTGACTAAGCACATAATTAAATAAATGGCAGCTAAACAGCAGAATGATAGCTCTGTACTAATTCCAGCCAGGCTTCCTGCAGAACTTACCAAACATTTCCACAGGACCTACTGTTATTTTGGCACCAGAAATGTGAGGATAGTGTTAATGATGAGACTTAATTTTGCACAAGGCCTCACAGTATAGATATGTTTAAAACATACTAAGCCCCTGTAAGAGACCTGATTACAGTATGCTATTAAAAATAAAAGTTTCCCAAGAATCTAACTGAGACAATGATTGAAAAATGACTGTCACTCACAGGGCTCTGTTAAAAGACTAGTGGCATGCAAAAGTGCAGCTAGCCTGCAGCCCACCTCTGTAATGATATCAGCTCAGACATTTGTTTTCCTATTCCATTGCCCTGACAGCCACCCACCGCAAAGCACTAAACCCATGCAGAAAATGTCTGCACATCACAAGAAAAATACAACAGAATGAAAATTATGGCCTAGAAAGTAAGATATTTTTTTTGTCAAATATAGGGGTTTGAATCTCTATATTAGATTTTATTGGCATTAGTATATTTTTGTTCAAAATTGCTTGCCTAAAAAAGGCATGATGCAGAGAGGCTTCTGCTAATGGGAGGTTTTGACCATAACCAGGAACTTGTCCTTCATAGGAGCTCATTTGTGAGCAACCTAGCACACAGTGGAAGAACATACACCACCCATGCCCCAGCATTACTATGGGGAAATACGCTATTTCGTTTTCTCTAGATGCCCTGTGCTAGTCTAGCCAGTATGCCAGCATCTTTGCTTTCAGAACGTGGACCTTCAAGGGTTCAACTCATACCAATGCTATGACTTTTCTCACCCCATCCCTTGTGATCTGTGAGCTCCTGTTGTTGATAAAGATGGTAATCTCTGTGTACACAAATGCTCCAAATCTCTCTCTGTGGTGGTCAGAGCTCCTCTGAGAAGACCCCATGATGCTGTAAAAGGCACATCAGCTTTCCAGCAATGAAGGGTCTTTGCAGGGAATGAGGTGCTTTTGAAAAACCTCCTTTCTATGTCCTTACCATTAAGGAGAATATCATTAATATCATTAGTAAACAGGAACCAGTTCCTGTTTGTAAGGCAGTAATATATATCTTGCCTGACCTAGCCTGAAAGCTTTAAATTCCAAAATTAAAATACACAGAGTTGTACAAAAAAAACAAAAAACAAAACAAAAAAACCCCACCACAACAGAATTTTAAAGCCAAGACAGTAATTCCTGCTCTCTGCCAGCACAACATATTTTTGGCAATCAAACACCTTCTATTATTTTGCCATTATTTGCTCTACTTATTTAAGATTAAACATGCATTATGTTAAATATACCAACAAAACCTCAACAAAATGAGGGGGTTTTGTGTTTGTTTGGAGGATTAATGTATTTTTAAAGGTTTATTTATTGCAGGAGGGAGGAGTTGCATGGTGTGAATATGAGATTTGTTGTAAATGCCACAATATTTGGCTTTGTTTCAAATAAATAAATAAATGAATATGGATTTAGTTAATTCAGAGCTCTACACACTATTTGCTGTTGAGTTTAGCTGTATTAGCAACAGCTCATCACACTGTAGTGGAAATGTCAGTTCATCCAATATAAAAGTCCTGTGTCTAGTGTTTAGCATTCAGCCAGAAAAAATCACACTGTGGTGAAATGTAGTGTACCCAGTGTTTGTCCTGGTACATTTCTGTTGATGTTTCATGTTTAGCTGTAGGTTTCTAATATGTAAAATTTTGAAATTAGAAAAAGCGATAATGGTGAATGACAATTTTTATCATTTAAGACTATAGTCTGAAATTCAACTGTGCTAGACACTATACAAACACGGAGGAAACAGATGGTTTTCAATTAACTTCTCAGACGCTTTCACACTGATAATGCACTTTTTTATAATCAGCTTTTCTGTATTGGACGATTACCAGGACATCTATTCTCTTTCTTCTTTATGGCAGTCATACTTACCAGCACCTTAATCAGTGAGAAATATCTGTATCCCATTAGTTCCCTTACTTTCTTAACTAAGGGCAGCAGCTGCTGAATAGCAAACATATAAGCATGCAATGTGACAGATTCTAAATTTATTGGTAAAGCTGCTACAGAATGAAGTGACAGCAGGGGACATTATTTTTTTTGAGGACTTACAAAAAATACTTGAGAAACTTGTTTGCCCAATGTCTTTCAGCATGTCTTTTGAAACAAGTTATAACAATTTGGGGCCACAATATCAGTTTCTTTTTCCAGAAGAGGAAAATAAGCTTATTATCGGAGCCAAGATCAGTATGTGAAGGAAATGAACCCACTGTTCATCACAAAGCTAAGGTTTTATGGTATTGAATCATGATCTTCAACTCTGAGTAAGTCCCTCAATGTCTTGAAGGATCAGTCTTTAGAGAAGAGTGAGGCATGGCTGCTTTATCCATGTTACTGAATTAGGGACTTGTAAAGCCAGTTTTGATATGTGATTATAAAGGTCAATTTGTGTTTCTTTCTATGTTTTTTGAAGTTACATAATGTCTTTAGGGGTAGACAATTTCCACACAGAAATGTTTTGAGAGTGAAATTTACTGCTGTATAATGTCCTTTCTTCATAACTTAAAGTTGGAAATTTTAACTTCAGATTTCTTGGCCTTTCAAGAAAGATCAAGAATTCTTGCATTAATTTGCATTAGATTCATCTGGGGGGTTGGGGGGGTGGGGGGCGTGGGGGGTGGGGGGTGTTGTGTGTTTAGAAATAGACCTGAGATAGACAATGGAGTTTTAAGCAGTAGGAAAACAGGTGTCAGACATTTTATATTCACACAATAAACCTTCATAAAATGTGTGTAGTAGCTGAGCATTAATTTCTTATGTGTTTTCTGTTGAATTTCACTGAGGATTTTGCAAAAACTCCAATGTAACTCACATTTTAGTTACTAAGATCTCATCATTCGATTTTGTCTTCAGCTCGGTATTCCTAAAACAATGGGTAAATCTTCTTTCAGCACTTCCTCTCAGAGATTATCTCCACCTAATTATGAGTTTAATCCCTCTACATTTGTTTTAGCAAAATATCTGCCTTAATTTCTTTGATAAATGATGTGTTTTAAAGAGAAACTACAAGCATTTGTTACAAGAAGAAGTATTTTAAAGAGGAAATGTGAAAGATTCAGGAAGATTAACGGTTCTGCAACTAAATGTAAACATAAAAGAGTGCAGCTTAATGATTAATAATTTAATTGCTTAAAGAAGATCAAGGTAACTTGTGTATAATCTTATATGCAACCACGAAAATGGCATGTTAGATACTTGCTTGCCATCCATGGCTCCCATTAACTGGCCAATTGTCCCTTTTGTCACCCACTACTCTGAGTTTTCTAATGTTTTTACTGGGAAAACCCAGGTCTGAGGTAGGGTAATTTTAGGCTGGCAGAATCAACTTTTATTTATTGTAATACCTTATTTCAGTGTCAGATTTTGCTTTTCTGTCAGAGCTTGCCTCTCTCCAAACGAGATCAGTTTCCAGCCAAGCTGTAAGATTTCCCCAGTATTTTGCAGTCTCCAGGAGAAAAATACATCTTTTCAGCACTGATGTCCCATCATGGCTTTTCAGCCAGGATGTCACCGGGGAAATCAGAGGTGAGATCACTGAAAGGACAGACCCACATCACCCATGGACTTAAAATTTACAATTTATTTATTTAGTGAGAGGGTTGTAGCGGGTAGATAGAAAGTTTAACCTAGAGTTTTCACCTCTGTTATGTGACATTCACTGACTTCATTCTCACCGCAGTCCAGCCCAGTGCCTCACCTTCCCCTCCAGCTGCCTCTGGTGCCACGGCCTTGGCTGACCAGGCTCTTGCTCTGACCACCCAACGTCTCGGGGCAGAGTGGGGTGATTTCTCTGTGAGTTCACAATTCTGCGTACTTCTGTGTATGGATGCCCCCCCAAAAGATGGGCAGACACAACCAAGGTCTCACTTATTGTTGCTTTTGTATAGTCTAAATGACTAGATGACCCCATGACAAAGGCCATAAACTATTTCAGTTTGTATAACCCACACCTGGCATGCTGAGGTGAGATTCATCACCTGTTGCACGTTAGTAAAATAGACATGATTCATTACAAGTAGGCTGCTTCCTTCCCAAGCCCCCTGTGCATCTTTGCCTTCCAAGACTGAGAAGTTATCCTCTTTCAGTTGCCAAAACCTTTGCTTCACAAGGTCCAATTTCTTATCTTAATCTTGAGAGAGATACCCTCCTTTTAGCAATGCTAGCAGAAGTATGATAACGAGCCAGCAGCCTACCACCCTAAACAAGCACATTTCTCCCTGCTAAGCTGAATCTCTCAGACTCTGCAATAAGCTGCAGTCATGCATGAATTGGCATATGGAGAACCCCAGCTTCCCTTTTCTTCAAAACCCACTGATTTCAAATAACGGTCTTCTGACCAGCTGGCAGTTCTACATGTCTCTAAAATTAGGAATATTTAAGCTCCTCCCTTCCTTTATGGAAAGTACCTGCTGAACAATAACCCAGTACAAAGGGAGAGGATTACTAGAACTGTATTTTAAATTTTTCTTTTACTGGCAGGACCATTTCAGTGCTTTGCTGAAAGGGTGTGCATGTTTTTCTCTTGACACTGACAACACCATGAACCACAAACTGTTATTTAGTTGTCATGTAGACACAGTGCTTTCCCACAGCACATTCATTTGGTGGAGAGGCTGCCAGAAAGATGCCAGCTTGTGTGCTGCACTCGCATGCATGCTGGCATCGATACAGAGAAAATCAACTGGCTGGGCACAAGCCACCTAGCTGCATTCGGGTGTTCATGGCTTCAGCTCTCCACAGCATTATTGTCCTTCCTCTCAGAATTACTATGCTTTTTGTTTTCTCTTCTTTATGTCTGAAAAGTATATGGTGACATTAAACACCTGATTTATTACCACTACTCCAGCACTAACTTACAACTCCAGACATGCTGAATTCTAGTTTGCACTAAGTCAATGGCGGCTATAAATAGCTCCTTGCATTCGCAGTTTGTTTGAACATATGTGGTAGCCCTGCTAGTTCTGTACTGTCACACTGTTATGAAAAGTCTCCTATGTGTCACTGAGATGTCAGTGTCTTCAAAACAAGCAAAACTGCCCCCAGTGCACCCTATCAGAAAGAAAATCATGTGCAAATGTTATTTCATACTTGGTTCACATAACAAAAATAAGGTGAAACCCAGGTCCTATTTGACATGAGAGTGTGTGCAAGCATGCACATGCACTAAAACATCTGACAGTTCATGCTATGAACAGTTTAGTCTAAACGGTCAAGTGAAGGAAGAGGTGGAAAATACATCGGAGCACATAAGTGAAATTACTTTTCTGTGGTCAGTGATAAACACCAGTTTCCCACCCTTCACATCACATAAGTGAAGGATGATTTTCTGTAATGCTGCTTGCAGTGACTTGCATCTGTGTCCCACGTGTCTCTGGAGATAAGTCCTCTAATGCTTCTGCATCAGCATTGATTCAGGAGACTCAGGAGTTTTTCCATGCTATGAAAATGCTGGGTCCACACCCAAGCCTTGGTCTTTCCTACCATTTCTAGTGTGTAGAACGTGAGCAAAGAGAAATCATTGGTGATACTGTCCATTTGAAAGGCAACTCCACCCCGAATCCTAGTACTTCTATCACAATTAATATCCACCCTCACCACCATAATTCCTGCTAGAGTCTCATATATTTCAGTCCTTTACTAGCTCAGCCTTACACTCTGTGACCTTGGCTGAACAATTCTCTTCTACTCACATTTTTCACAATGCCATTGCATCTTCCTCTTGATTCACCACAATGGCAAAAAGGGACCCTTTTTTCTTGCTATAGGTGTCAAATGCCACTTCTCTGAGTCACCAGTGCTCCTATATGCCTCTTCTCTCCAAGCCACAGCTGATGCCATTTTTTTGCTCTGCCTACATCCCAGCCCTTGTTATCACCAGTCTGGTTCACCTTAAATGCTGTTTCTTGCAGATGCTTATAAATTTGCCTATATAATCAACATTGAAAGTTTTTGGGTTTTTTGTTTTTTTTTTTCCCCGAAATGTCTTCTTTAAGGGCAATTCTTTCTTCAGCCTTAAGGATACAGTCAGGGGCTCAAGGATGAAGAGGCAATGATCCTGCCCTGACTATCTCTTGACTCCTGATTCTGCCCACCCTCACATTCCTCATCATTTGAATGCTTTGGAGTTTCTTTTTTTTTTTTCCCGATTCTTTTCTTTTTCTTCTTTTTTCATAGCTGTCACATGCCTGCTCTAGTCTGCTTCTTTCTAAATGCAAATATCTCCACAAGGAATTAAAAGAACTGGGTCAGTTCTTTACCCATACTACACATTTGCTTTGCTGTTCTCCTTTTGATTTTTCTCTATTGTTCAAGCACTGAGTGCTGAAGACTATTTAGGTACATTAGTCAACTATTAAAAGGCTGTACAGCAGCATCACAGGAAGATTAATTGGTCTCCAAAAAGAATGTAAACATGAGCCACAGCAAATGTCTAGTATTTATGTCTTTTTCTTAACATCTTTGACTTTGTCTTGAATTCTCTGACTTTCAGTAAAAGAGAGAAAGTTAGATAAAAATACTTTCATTAGGTGATATAATATCACTTATCTTAAGTTACCAAAGGAATGAAGCAATCACAGCCCTCAAGGATGCATTAAGAGTGGATTACTGTAATACCTGGAGGGTCAAGATAAACTTTAAATATCTTATCCCTTCCATCTCAGGAGCAAGCCTGAGGCATTATCTCTTACTCAGAAAACTTAACCTAAATTAGTGAGAGAAAGAGCCAGACAGAGAACTCCAATAATCCTGAGTAATTGGCAGAATAATTCTTCAGCCTTTCAACTGAAGAGATGCAAAATAGCATAATTATGGAACGGGAGGTAAAACACTAAAAAATCTTTCTCATTATGTGCGTATCAAGCATTTAGCTCTAGCTTCATCAAAACCTCAGCTTCTCCTGGGCTACTTGCTCTCAGGCAGTTAAAGAGCACAAACGGCATTCTCCAAGCACTTTTATTAACTAAAGCACAAATTTCTCCATTTGCACAGGAGTCTGCAAGCACTTCCACATGGGATTCAGGCAAAGTCTAAGTCTCTTCTCTGCCTAGTGGCACCACCATCTCTGGTTTCAGGCTGTGTCCAAGATAAAATTCCAGCTTCTTTGCTTGAATAGTAGAAATTTTTGCTTTACTGTTCCAAATTTGCTGGCTCAGATCTGAGTATCTCACTTGAGGAGCTGCAATTTATACGAAAGCCTGTGCTCCGATAGACTCTGGATACCTTAAGTTATGCTGCCAGGCCATTTTGGAAATCCTCCTTGTAACACTAGTATGTCCATCACCAGTACCTGCATACGCACGTGTGCTGGGACACACATTCTTGAAGGCACAGCTGTATGTTAAAGGGATAACCTGTGAAATTGAAACTCAGCATTTGTAGTATATAAAGTTACTATTTGAAACTCTTGCAAAGGCCTTTTGTAACAGGTTCAGAGACGTGAGATCAACATCTCCACCAGATTCAAGTTCCATTCACCTGTCTTTTTTAAAAACATCTGGATGTCAGTACATGGATTAATAATCTGGTTTGGACAGACGAGATTTTTAGTACATTTTTATACATTTAAAAGTGAAGTGGTTGAAGCTTATATGGGAATGATCATTTATCATGATCCTCATAATGAAGAAATTTTGCCATGAGATTATTAATAGACTTTGGGTAATAAATTTATATTATATAGAAATCTTTTGGATAATTCATTTAGTTGTGTCCTAAAGAAAATCCAGTAGTAAAAAGGAATTCAGTAAAGATGTACTAAGACAGTGTTTTGCAAAATTAATGGTAGCTGGTTACGTTTTACACAATGACACATTATTTAGGTACATGTAATTCAGTCTCCCTAAAAGCAACAACATCCTGAGGGATGAAAGGTGTTGACTGCTTTTCTTCAAGGAAATTCTATGTAACATCTGCTAGTTGATTTAAGATGGTAACGTGGCATTTATTGAGAATAGTAAGGTGAAATTAATAAAAGAAATTTAAGTAAAATGTTTCTGACAGCAGAACTTCCTGTGCTGTCGATGACTGCATTCTAAAGCAATAGAAGCTCCATTGCTCCAATAAATTCTAAATTGTCTTTCATCAAATACTGTTTTTAAGAGTGAAGAAAGTACAAGTGATGTCTCCTGAAGGTGATATCCTAGTGCCATTGAAATCAATGGCAAAAGTCTCACTGATATCACAGGAACCATGCCTTGTCTGCTGGCTCTTCAGAAATATTTTTTTTGTCTGATGAATTTTCTGTCATGTGTACTGAATCATTAGGGGAAAAAAGACCCTCAACAAAAGAGACACACCCCCTTCAAAAAGAGGGATACTTTACAAAGCAGAAGAGAATATTGCCTTTCTTTTCTTTTAACTTCTACCCTTCATTCTTGCTTCCTACTTAGGAAAAATACAGCAACTGCTCCTGATGATGCGGTGCTTTGTACATGAGGTGAATGTACTTGTTCAGTCTGCAGTCCATGAAAGGGACTCAGCTTCATCTGCTAATTTCAGAAAATCTCATTATTTCTCATTTGGGATAGGTCACTAGGAGACTTAGCCCACTTCAGATTCAATTAACTTTTATTTTTTAATTAGTTGGAATTTTAATAACCCTTCCAGAAAGCCATGAGGAGCTATGCATTCTCCAAAGTAAATCTGGAGAGGATTTTAGCCTGAGAGAATTCCTTGCTGCTTCATGCACAGGAGATGGGATGGCTGAGTTACTGCACAGACACCTGTGAAGCCAAAATACCTTCAACTTGCACAAACAAATTCTTCCCTAATGATTTCCTGACTGCCTACTCCCTCCACCAGAGACTATCAAGTTAAGAAGGTGATATTACATGTCTTTGGTGAGATCCTTTCTGCAATAGCACCTGCAGTCTTAAGGGATTTTTTTTTAAAAAAAAGAAGTCTGCTGAAAAATCCAAACATGAGACTGAAGACTGGAAGGAAGAAAATTATGATAACGTTAAGCAACCCAATCTTTTTAACTGTTTAGAAGACCAAATGTTGATATGATTACAGTAATTGTAATTACCTTCAAGGGGACAGAACACCAAGTACTATGGAAAGGTCTGCAATCCATTGAAAAATGAACAATAACAACTATGGGTTGAGTATTAAAGATGAAAAAATTTAATTAAAAAAATCACTAAATTGTATCACTGCAGCCATGTGAGCCAGGCAAGTATTGGTCTTTACTGTACTTTTAACCTTTTCTTTTAGTTCAAGTTATAAGTTGAAGTGAAGAATAAATAGATGACAACTAGCATGTGGTTGTATAAGAGCCTATGCTAGACAATCCAATGACCCACTCTGTCATAAAGTGCAAAATAATCCATACATAATGTCAACATACATCAGCACTAAAAAATCCTGCATGAAAAGGAATGTCTAGGTACTTATATTTAAATTGCATATTAATAGATTAATGATAACATTCACATGGATATAAGTTCCTTTCAGAGTATCTGGGCAGTCAGCATGAACTGCATGAATGTTAAAAGAAAAGCCAAAAAAACCCCAAGGAAAACCCTGCATAGTTAGCACAATCAAGATCAGATTTCCATACATAGTTCTTCTTTAGTTTATGCAAAACTAACCTAAACCTTAGGGTAAGTTTTTTTTTTAGTACGGTAAGCAAATTCTCAATTTCTGAAAACAAGCGTTCACCAACTTCTTGTGATCAGCCTAAGTGACTTCCTGATTTATTGAAATGGCTGATTAATTAAATGTAATGTGATTCATGAATACAAATTTTATTCAGTTTTTTTCCTTTAGTTTTTTCAAGGTTAGGTCATTCAAAATGGTGACGTTACACAAATCTAGTTTTCTTGTCACCATTGTACATTCTCTTGTTTTGGTTAGATAACTGCCATTTGCTTAGTTTGGGCTTTAAAATTCAGTTCTGCTGTTTCTAGGTCATTCTTCATGAGCGTACCTGATCTTAGGGTTAACTAAAAGTCATAGTCAGAAGAGTTGGATTTACATAAATTCAGTTTCCAAAAATTCAGGGGAGCTTTATCTGGAAGGGTAACAGTGCTCCTCTGCCACAGCTGGATTTCTGGTACGGGTGGATGCATTGCACGCACAGACCGAGCAAAACCTGCCAAGAA
This sequence comes from Nycticorax nycticorax, assembly GCA_023375905.1. Taxonomy (NCBI): domain Eukaryota; kingdom Metazoa; phylum Chordata; class Aves; order Pelecaniformes; family Ardeidae; genus Nycticorax; species Nycticorax nycticorax. Next base: position 809,997 of record JAKFQP010000130.1, on the reverse strand, counting down.
GGAGTCACCTTGTGTCTGTCAGTCTTAGCATTTTCTTCCTTGTGCACAGACCTTGTGCAGGGAAGAACTGCTGAATCACACTCACGGGCTGAGAATGAAGCAGAAGCATTTATTTTAGTCTCTCTGCTCTCTCCCAATTACGCTTATTTCTGTAGATTTCCTTCAAGACAGACCTTTCCGATGTGCCAATAAATAAATATATCAAGTGGAGATCTCCTGCATCTCGGCTGGACAGAGGCTGCTTTTATTCAGGTGAAATTGAATCATGTAAACTGTGCTGAGACACTTTAGTCCCCTTCATTCACAGTCCGTGGAGCTGACTGAGGGATCAAAGCTACCGGTGAACTGAAAAGCTGGCACTTGCAGCCTGGATGAATGCTTTGGGATGCCATTTTTAGGAAAATGAAATTAAATATGTGACAGGAAAGCAGATAAGGCTCTAACAAATGAAAGGGAGACAGGATGAAAAAGCAGAAGTAGAGAAAAACCCTCATATCAGAGCATCATCCAGAAAAATAAAAAAAATAAAAAAAAAGAAAAAAAGAAAAGGTAGCAAAGAAAGAAATATTACAAAAACAACTATTAGACAACCTTCTGAAATGGCTAAGGATTATGAGCAGACAGATATGCACCTTTGAGGAGTTCAGCTGCCAAAAGAGCACCCTTGGAAATATCCACAGCATAGGCTAGGCTGCACCTCATTCACACAGTGCCCAGTACCTTCACGTCCTCCAGGGACACAGCAACACGTGGGGGCAAAGGAAGGCTGGGGAGAAATATGCAGAAACTCCCAGGACCATGACTGTCATGTCGAAATGTACCACTTGGGAGGCACAGCCAAGGGAGGAGTCACCCCACAGGAGTACCCAAGCCTCCACTGTGGCTTTGTGGTTGGCTTTATGAATGCACAGGCAAGGCCCTCAGTTAAGGTGCTTGAAAAGTCTCTACCTATTAGACCAATACAATGCAAGGTGTATGGTAAATAACAGTGTGCCACAGTGAAGAGGCACACTGTGGTGGTAAAACCTACATATTGCTGTTGAAATGTCGAGCACACTCAGCATCTTGTCTCTCCTCCACAGTGGCTAGCTCTCTTGTAACCTACTCATGATATGAGAAGTAATTTCAGACCTTTCAGTTCAGATCAGGGTCCTCTGTAAACTTATTTAGCCTCACTTTCTGAGTCCCAGTTCTGGACTGTTGTTTCAGCTCGGTCACATCCTCTGAAGATTGGAAGTTTCACCATTGGCATACTTAATGACATTAGCATATGACAGTTAGCACTTATAATTTGTAGAAACTCATAAAGCTCTTTGGGCATTTCCTCTGCCTGGGATTTGTCCTTGCATGTTTCTGAATCTCCTTGTGAGTACTGAGGGCTTTTGTAGCACAGAGCCCAGGGAAGCACCAACTTTGAAGTCTTCCGAGTACCTCAGTCACACTTCAGCTGTAAATAATTGCCTTCCCATCAGTACTTATGTTTGTCTGAAGTTTTAGTCACAGAGGTCATTTTTTGCAGTCAGCAAGCAAACATTACTTGTCTTCTGCTAATTTCCTTATCTCTCTAGTAGGCAAAATCCTCCACAGGGCTTCTAGCAGACAGTGGGGTAGGGAACAGCGATGAAGGAATAAGGGTATAAATAATTCCTATTGGAGAACAGGATCTTCGGCAGAAAAGCCATACATAAAAAAGGGTGTTTGATCCCATACAGTGCTTGTGCAGATCATTTAATCATATATAAATCCTAAAGTTCTTCTGTAAGGACAGTGCTTGTGTAACAAGCTAGAATCCCCCACAGGTACATGCAAAACCACCTTGCTGCTTTCATGAAGACACCTTCAACTTATTTACCAGAACCTTGACAATGGTGGACTTGTTAATAAGCAGAAAGCACTGCTCACCATTTCATTGTATGTTGCCACACCATTTTTTTTTATTCCCATACATTTTTTCCCAAACTATTCATCTATTGCCTTACACCTGCTCTTATAAAATTTGGGGTTTCAGGGGCTATTAATGCTTTTGCATCTCCTGGATCCCTCAAGTCCCTAGTAAATTACAAATAGCTAATATTATTGAGGAGGCGTGTGGGGTGATGACATCCCCTCTCTGAATTAGCTTTCTAAACTGAAGAAATAGCTAAGCTGTACTTTGTGTAATTATTGTAATTCTTTTTAGTCTTTTTTTGGATGTCCTTTCCCATTTGCCTCTTATTTATCATTACATAAAAGATGTAAACATGCAGAGAATGCTGACACCTCTATTACTTAATACCAGGGCCTAATTTTTCAGTGCCTCTTAGGTTTTAACCTGTTTTCATGCCTTCTTCTGAATTCAGAATTTGATCCAGACCACATTTTTATTTCTGTAAAGTTAATTTATTTAGGCAGCTAGAGAACGTCATTTCCTTTAAAAATGCTAGAAGAGTTGCATCCCCTCTCCCCCCACCTCCTACACACTCAGAAGGTTAGTTTTCTTCTGCGATTCCCTCTGTAGGGAATGTTACATTGGTACTCCTTGGCAGCGCTGTAGTCAGAATATGCATTTAGAGACACTCAGTGAAGTAAAAGCACATAGGAAGTCAGAGTTATTGATTTTTTTCTCTTTAAATAAGTCATTTTATGACTCAAAGGATTTTACTGAAAGTCTACGTTGTCTAGTTAAAGTAGCAGTGGAATTCTTGTGGGGACCAAAACACAATACTAAATGTACTTTTTTGTTTTCCTTCCAGGCTGTAAATGTTGTTTTATACTTGTCATCAAGGTGACACTCTTTTGCTCTAATAGCCATCCTCTGCTCTTTTAATCCTAAGATCTTAAGGAGTGTTTCACTTTGGGCTGTTATTAATACTGTCTGTATTACAGAACCAGATGGGATCTCTCTAGAGAAATTTCTGTAGGAGTTTAAACCTAAACTGCTGCGGATGCTACAGGAGCTGCCAGACCCCACGGCCTCCAGGACCTGTACTGTCCTCCTTCCAGGTGCCCTCTGAGCCAGAGGTCCCTCCATCCCAGCCCGAGGGCTGCGGCTGTGGCTGCTCCTGCTCGTGGGTCCAGCCAGCCGCAAGGCTGAGTGTTGTCTCCTGGGGAGGCAGACACACATGCACCCTCCCACATATAGAGGATGCTAACACTCGTGTGTCTCTGTGTTTGTCACATGGCATTTAATTTGCTATTCCTTTTATACTTTTACTGCATTTTTGTCCTTAACAAACAACTTAACAAACCAGGTGCTCTCAGACTGCTCATAGCTTTATATAAAAAACAGTAAGAGGCAGAAGTTATTAAAAAGAGAGGATTAAGGTTATTCAGATCTCTTCTATTTTTACCAACACTTCATCATTTGTCATGATCCTGAAATGTGAAGGAAAACTTGAATGTTCATTTCAAACCCTTTTAAGGAAACAAGTGGGCAAAAACAGACTCCAAAAGGGCAGAACATTTTGATTTTTAAACTGACACTAAATATTTTGTGCCAGGCCAGCTTAGTACTAAGATCCCTATGGCTATTGTGTCACAGTGTCTGATGAGCTCTGTATTTTTGTTTGATTATGTCATTCGCTATGAGCCAAACTCTCCTGCCTCCCATCTTGCATCATGGGGCTTGACCAGGGGTGAGTTAGCAGCCCGCAGAAGATGCACAGTTCAGATGGGAGATTTGGGACCTGCAAAACACCAGCACATCAAACTACCTGGCCGCAGCTTTCATGAGGACAGTGCAGTATGACAGCAAAGCACAGCTTAGTGCTGAACTGATTCAGAGTAGACTGTTTTGGGCAAGGAGGATCTGCAATCATTTTCAAGCAACTCACTATTAAGTAGTGAAAAGGTTCCTTAACATTTTCCTGTTATCCATGTTCCAATATGTTCCATTATCTTCCTGATAAAATAAAACTTTCTGGATAGCACAACGGGAAATGCAGTTATGATGTAAAGAAATTAAAGGCCAGGACAGAAGAACAAGTGGCATAAAGCAAGATATTGTGTTTGTGGTGGCAGAGGAGATATGCCCTTTTGTGATCGCACTAAGTTTACAAAATATTCTGGAATGCCCTCAAAGCTCAAACCTCCTGGCAGTCCAGCTGGATGGGGGTGTCATGAAAGCTACTAACTAGCACTTCAAACCTTCCAGCAGTCTCCTGCATGCCCTCCAAACTGGGAGCAGAGGGGGAGGACAGGTAAACATGCCCCATCTTCATTTAGATACCAGACACTGCCAGGTATATTCAGCCCAGGCAAAATCTGCTTCCCACTTTGACTCATATGCTCTTGCTGGTAGTGACACCAAAGAGGTGGATTTTGTCTTCTGGAGGGGGTGTTTCCCATGCAAACAGCTTGGCAGAGCACAATTTTAATTTTATATTTTTAGTCTGACCTGTTTTGTGCTTTGCATCTCCTTTTGTACAACGGCTTGATTTGCCTTCTTCAGGCAAATTCTTCTTGACTGAAGAAGCAGGAACCCATACATCAGTCCCACCATGGTAGAGGCCTGCAGAGGCAGCTGTGGCAAGGGAAGCAAGCAGCTGGAAGGTGTGTGCATTCAAGAAAGTTCATTATTTTCTTCTATTACTCCCCCATGCAGCTCTGGGTAGTAATGAGTGGTGGATCTAAGGGAACCAAAGTGTTGCTTGGTGTGTTCATGTCTCAGGGCAGTTTGGAGAGCAGGGTGAAATCCTGAACACCCCACAAAAGAAGAATCATAACTGTTTCCTTTAGTATTAGAAGATGAAATGTTAAATATACAGTTAGATCTCCTTCTGATGCAGATCAGTCATACACTGACTTCAGCGGAACTGCAGTATTTTGTCAATATGGTTTACTGTGATGTACAACCCCCTAAATCAGATTTTTGTAGTAGATGAACCTTGTTTCATTTCTTATTTTAATTCTTCATTATGCCACAAATTTTCTTGTTGTAAAGACAGTGGTTTTATTTAAATAGCCTTTCTATACATTTAAAATCCTTAGACAAATATTTACGCCAGGATGATGTCATCAAACAGAACACAGAGTTGCCACCACTCAGTTGCCTGCTCTCTGAAACAGCACAAAGAGGTCTGGCAGATATTCCCCATGTCCTTGCATCTTTTTCATAAACCCATTCAAAGAAGAGCAAACATAAATTGCAACACAACTCCAAAATTGAACTGGGGTAGAGAAAGGCCAGGAGAGAAGAGGGGGAAAGTCAAAGGGTTAGAAAAAGTAGTGAAAATGCGATCACATTTTTTTTAGTTTCAAAACAGACTAAGGCTCACAGCTACTCTCCTTTGTGGGAGTCTCAGATTTTGAACATCTAATTATCTTAAAGCGTGCACATGGCAGTGTGGTATGCAATACTCAGTTTTTTGATTATCCCAAAACTGCGTTGTAAATTAAAAAAATTAAACTGAATGGTTTGCTTAATAGCAAGACTGGTACACAGATGAGTTCTTTAATGAACTACATTATTTTTCTGTTCAAGTTCAATTTCACGCAGTATTCTTTAAAATAAGTCTCACAGTGAGACTGATTTGAATTGGGTACATATGTGTCCAGTGAGTAAAATGAATCCAAAAAACATGTGTGAACTAAGAGATGGCAGAACAGACTTTCCATGCTTATTACCTTTAACAATCTTTGCTATTCATTAATCACCCCCTTATTTTCAACTTCTGATTTTGATAATTCTTTAAACTTTTGTGAAACATTCACAGCTGTGTTACTGTGATACAGTAGTAGCAGCCAGTCAAATCTGAATTTCAGGATTTGTCCTATACATGTCCTATACCTCCATACTTTGGGATTTGCTTGTTCCAGACCTAACTTCAGATCTTTGAGAGTATAATTTATTTATTTCTTCTTTTAGGTTTTTTTTGGCTGGTGGTTGGTTGGGTTTTTTGCAGACTAGAAATCAGTTGTCCATGACCTGAAAGTAACTCCAAATGTTTTCATTAAAAAATATAATGGTTACCTTCTCTGAGACTTTTGGTGTTTTTTCTTGGTCTTTTGCCTAAACCCAAGAAAATAACTGATTTTTATTTTGAACCAATGGGAAAAAAATGAATACTAAAATTGACTTTGCGTCAAGCTACTCTGGAAAGCTTATCTCTCTCGATGAAATTAAATCCTTGATATAAATATAACTATCCAGATAGCTGAAGTCAAAATAAGATCACAGATCAAGGTACATAAAATAAGAAAATTATTATCCTGCTCTTAAAATAAAGCTGGCTATTTCCAGGGCAAAAAAAAAAAGAAAAAGGAGGAGGAGGAAGGGGAAGGGGGAGTTAGTTCAATTTTGGCTTTTCTGAAATGTTATTTCTATTTTCTTATCTTGATAAAAAGGATTCATCAAATTCTGTACAGATTTTGGCTATCTTCAAGCTATGTTTTTTTCATTAAGAGCTTGTTCAAGGAAAATTGTTTCCTCCTCTGCTTGTGAGCCAGTCCTGCTCCCCTGGAGAAGTGATATGGGTTTCATTTTTGCTTTTAATGAGCTTTGGGTCACGGTCTCAGACTGCATATTCATTACAAGAGGAAATATCCCATGCCTTCTCTTTTCACCTATAATGGTTCATGATAGTAATTTCTTTATTAAAAAATTGTGTTACTGGAATAGATCACCCATACCTCACTCTTTGGACCAAAAAAACTTCACTGCAAATCCTTAAATTTAAGATTTTTCCTTCAGCATGATTGCCGGTTTAGGTCTGACCAGAACAGTATCAGCACTAATGCAGATACCGCTGCCAGGCTAGTGGTGGTTTTATTCAAATAAAGCTATTTATGTGGAGAAAATATAAAGAAGACTTCTGCTAATTTCAGTCTTGCATGGGATGATCTGCATTGGTGTAAAAAAATTTAAACCAGTGTAAAAAAATTTAAATCAGTAAAATAAAGCTATTCTAGATAAGATGGACTGCTTTACCTAGCCCATGAGCAAATGAACACACTTGTGAACTTCAAATCTTCCCATGCTGTGTCCCCAGCAGCAATTTGTGAGAGTTATCCCAGCCTGAGAGAATGACTGAAACAGCCCAGAGTTAAATGCTGTTTGCTGGATATCCCTAAAAATTGTCGTGTAAAACATTGTTTGGTTAAGCATATCCTGCTCTGCTTTCTGCCTCCGTCTGTGTGTGTTCACAGCTGGTATTAGTGCCTGCCTGTCATTTTGCCAAGCCATTCTGACTACACGGGTTAAGTGGTGATGGATAGTGAAGCCCCTTGTGCACAGGGTAGGCTATTCAATGCCCTGTGGAAAAAGCTGACCCCACTTATGTCCCTATTTGAGAGCTTAGCAGTATGCTCAGAGGAAAAAGGAAGACTTTGGGAAGAGTGGATGAAGCCAGCAAAATTATGAAGAGGAGCTTTTGTTTCAACCTCTGTATTTTTACTGAAAAAAAACCCTGAGATGTTTCTGACGGGAACTGTAGGCATAAAATAAAAGATTGATTTTGTTGAAGGTCTGCTGAGAGTTGTGCTGAACAACAGACTCACAGATGAAGAGGGAAGGCATCTTTATCATGCAGCCTCAGAGCTCGCAACACCAGGAGCTCACTGGCTCCGAGGAGGAAGGGAGCGCATGTAATGAATGTATGCTGACCTTCTGAAACAGGATCTTGCAGGACTTTCTGTTAGCATTTTTGTCTAAGAGAAAAAGTCACTTAATGCGACTGCTTACAGCTTAATGTTATGTAAAGGACAGGGTGTTCCTAAAATAAAACTTTGTTTCTACGGAATATAATTTTACAGTGAAATAAATGGCTTCATATTAAGAGATGCTCAAACAACCTCAGTTTTTGAGGCCTGAACAAAATTTCCAAGACCAGAAATCCTTTGTAATTTTATCTTCTTTTTCTTTATGCTATAATCTCAGATGCCAGGTATGAACATGTAGAGACTTATTTTATCCACACCAATCCTCAGAATAGTGTAATTCACAGTGTGCCCCTCCTGAGAAGTAGGCTGTGAAATGAGAGAAGGCTGCTCATGCCATGGTGAAATGAGATTAAGACATGCTCATATAATTTCTCTTCTGCACAGTTAAGTTAGTTTCAGAGCCAAGAAGTGACAAAGCTCCGGCTTCACTGACTTTCCCCGTAACCCCTTAGAGAGTCATAGAAACGAAAGCAGATCAGTCAGTCCCTGCCATTTAGATAGATGAACTAGGGCACCAAAGGCAAGTTAACTGGCATTACAGGCAGCACTAGAATATTTTACAGAAATGCCCTGAAATGCTGTAGAGCAGTAAACGCACAGCCATGTTCAAGCATCTTACTACGAGTTATCATAGCAATTAGGAAAAACATCATAAAACCTATTTTCCAAAGTAAATGAGCCTTATTTGATTGAGTGGTTGGTTTTGCTTTCCACCCCTTCTCCCACCTTCCTCCAAAAGTTTGAAACTCGCTAGTGAATTTCAGTCACATTTGACAGAGAAGGGGAGCCCTCAGAGAAACTGGGGTGCTGCAAGTTTCTGACAAAAGAAGGAAAAGATTCAGGTGAGTTCAACAGAAGGTCAACATCTGTATCGTGTGTTCGGCTATATTACCTAGCTAGAACCCATAAGAAATGGTGTCAGAGGAAATGAGGCTTCGTAAAAATCTCTGCTTACTGTAGAAATGGGTTTCTTCTCCAGTGAAGAGGTTTCTTATTGGTAAAGCTGATAGAATAATTTTTTTAATGGCTTTGTTTTCCTGGATGTCATGAGCCAGATGATAATAATTACTATCATTGATTCATGCTGCCGCTTGCTAAAGATTGTCTCCCAAATTCACTCTTACCCCTTCAAAAGCTGAAAGCTGTTATTATACCCGGTTATTCTTCTCTTGGGCCTCTCTCTATATGCAATTAACAATGAATTAGGCTCTCATGTGAGGACAGATGGAAATGTAAACACAATGCTCCAATTAATGGAAGGGAGGGCTTCCAGAAAAAGTGTCAGGGAATTCACTCACTTCATCCATTTGGCTGTATTCAGAGCACAACCCACTCTTTCCAGTTCAAAGGGCCTTTGTTTTATCAGCTAGACCAGTCTGAAAATCATCTATCATCTTCTGATGATGAAGTAGGTGTGGTCATGTTCATGAAATCTTAGAAATAGGAAAGAAAAATAAGCAGACTGTATATCAATATTCTAATCATAAATACAAAAGGAAAGTAAGTAAAAGGTATAGAGTAGAAAGTTTAATCAAGGTTAAATACATTTAACTGCAAACTAAGGAGAAACAACAGGAAACATGAACAAATGTTTTATTTACAAAAAATAAAGAAAGGTTTTTTCTTACATGTACTGCCAAAACAAATAAAACAAAACAAAACACAAAAAAACCCAAAAAACCAAAACAAAAACCCAAACCACAGTATGAGAAAATACCAGTCCTTTCAGTCAAAAAAAAAAAAAGCTACATTAAATATGCCTGACTGAACCAATGGTCAGCCAACATAAAACCACCTGCAGGACAGTATACTCTTTATGGCCATTCAGCTAATTCATCCATCACGCTTTGTTTCTGCCTGCAACAGCTGATCACAATCATGAGTGCTCTGTAGCAACCAGTACTAAATGCAAGCTGCTAGGAGACAATGTCAGCAAGGGAACCAAATCCTACAGCCGCTGAAATGATGACACTTCCAGAGGTGCAACTTTGAGAAGGCAAGAGAAATTCCCTCCTCTGGGATTTGATCAGTGGCCAACCAATATTTAAACTGTGTGAACACACATATTTGCAGAGCCATTGTAATTTTTCTTTTAACTTTTCAATTCTTTAGCTCTTTCACTATCCTCACCTTTTCCTTCCAATCATTAACTTCTCTTCCCTAGTCCTCCCCTCAAACTCTTTCTTTTTCTTGGTCATGCCACTTCATCTTCTCTCAATTACAAGGAGTGTTGCTTGTATTCAGAAGCAGTGGGTAGCTGCCAGTGCAGTCAGTGCTGGAGGCTGCCCCTGCACAGGCACACCAGGATGCTTGGTCCCTCCCTCCAGCAGTTGTCCAGCGAAGCAGTCACCCCCATCCTCACAACTCTGGAAGCCAGTGAGGTGGGACCACTGTGCTGGGGTCAACACAATGGCTTTGGTTTGCTATTCACATTTATTCTGCAGTGACGAAGCACAGGACTAGGACTACCTGAAAGGGATCACCAGACAGCACCAGCTACAGCATTTCCATCACTGTTATTCCTTTCCCTGTTTTGTGATCTTCCTTTTTGCCTTGTACCTGTCTTCCATCTCCCTTCCAAATAAACAGCCAGTCCTTAATTACCTTTTCCCTTTTGGTCACAGTTCTGCTATCTCCATACACAAATTTGGTATTTCTGATACTATTATCTAGTTCACCTTGGCCTTACATGGTATTATTGACATGATTGGGCACTGCTGCCCCCCAAGCCTTCACTCTCCAGAAGGTCCCCTCTGAACTCTGGCGATCAGTCACACACTTCCCCTTAACCATCTGCAAAAGCTAGCCACCCCATAGTGCTCTTGGCAACTTTTGTGAGCTTCCTACTGTTATCACCACAGCCAGCAATTTCTCATATCATGTCCAATAGCTTCTCATGCTCTGTTCAGTTATGTAGACCCCAGGCCAGCATCTATTCATTTGCTTGCAGCCTTAACAGCATATATAGGCCTAAAGATAGACATCCATCAATGCATACCAGTACAGATACAAATCCTATCATCACATTGATGAAGAGAAGCTCAAAACATCTGTCCATCACTGAAGCCTGCAGTCTGATCATCTCTTCATCTGGCAGCATTGTAAACTGGCATGGGGAACAGGGAGAAAACACAGGTGAATCTAATTGGCACCAAAGTACTAGCCTTGTATTGCTCAACAAAATGCAGAATCAAAAAGTTTTGTCAAGTTTTTCCAGAGCATTTATACTTCCACACACATGGTTTTTTTTCTAAAGAGGCTGAGAAGGCACTCCTAGACATTTGTGCCAGAGATGGGCTGTATGAACCACCTCCCACGTTACAGTGCAGGGATCACTAATTTATACTTTATACAAGCTCTTTATTGGATGAATATGTGGGTCCATGGATGGAACTATAATGTGCAAAGAGCCTAGAAAAGACTTCTTGGTGCTTAATTCCAGGCAGCATTAGGCAGCTTGAAGTTCTAGCACAAGGCTGATAAACATTCTCTCTCACATTTTTATTACCGCAAATGATTTCATACCCCAAGACTCTTCCATTTTCCTCCTTAATCCTTCATCTTGTCCAAATTCACTGCTAATAGCCCTAAAGAACAACTTAACATCACCACAACAAGCATTTGAGATGGTTAGAAAGTGCAAGATCCCTTCTTATGCAGGCAAGAGTTGAAAAAGTCAGCAGGAAAGCTGAGACTTACTGGTTATAATTGCTGCTGCTAGGCATCATGCCAGATGCCTAGCAGTAGGTTATGTTACATACTCTATATACAGCAACAAGGAGGAGGAATGGAAGAAGCTTAAACATATCCTGTGTCAGTTCCTCAGCTGGTACGAATCAACATAATGCCACCAACATTTAAGGGTCAAGCCTTCAACCCTGCTCAAGGAAGGTCATTTTCTATCAACTTCAAGCACTCCCAAGCAGTATGGCTCACATGGAAAAGGTCATCTGACTTACATTAGAAAGTGATTGAGGAAAATATTTAACATCTGTTTTGAGGGAGGAAGACAGGACTCAATATGATGATGAGACTTGGGCTCAGCTCAAAAATTCTTTTTTTTTTCTTCTTTTTTTTCCTCCTTTTTTTTTTTCTCCTTCTTCTTTTTTTTCTCCTTCTTCTTTTTTT
>JAKFQP010000130.1:786426-798200 GCA_023375905.1 Nycticorax nycticorax | reverse complement strand
TTTTTTTTTTTTTTATTGAGCATGAGGAGATTAATTGTTGGGAGTCTTTGACACTGTACATGTTAAAGTTGGCAAGACTTTGACTTGCAAGTCTTTGCCTTGCCATGGTTTCAGCATGAAGACCTGGGACCTGAGCAGGCTGCAGAAGAAATTGAGATGTAGTTTACACAAAGCCTTTGACATCTGTTATCTCCACTTCAAGGATGATAAGACAGTGCAGAAAGATCATAAAATATGCTGAGATGTGTGATATCAGTGAGTTTGAGGACTATCTTGACTAAGCCTGGGTTTTATTCTTAGGTAGAATGACATAATTTGTGCCCCCCTAAAGGCAAGGAACACATCAGAAAAGCTGTTACCTGCTCTCCAACATGAGAGAAATAGAGCAACAGTGATAAAGAAAGAAAACAATGTAAAAAAAAAAAAAAAAGAACCCTTAGGATCTCTGTAATAATGTATTTTGATCTCGTACTAGCCCAGGTCCATTAATGCATGGATTTACCAGTTTACTATACCCTGGATATGGCAAAGAAGGTAAATTTTTGGTGTAAGTGGCCTGATAATTGTTAAATGATACAGCATCTTCCTCTGCTTGACTAACCAAAGAAGCAGCTTCTTTCAGTCTAACTCACAGTCAGTACTTCTGTTCTCTTCTATTTATCTAGTTTACTAAAATCCCACTTGGCTGCAGAAGAGGAGTTATGATGCTACTGCAGAGAAATCAACAAATAAATTTAAAAGTGGTCCAGATTTTAGACCAGTCTGAAGTGGGAATAGGCCAGCCAGAGCCAACAGAGCTTGAAAGAGAGCTGCAACCAATGGGTCGAACTGTAAAAGAAGACTTTAAGAAACTATGCAATAAGCTATTGCTATTTTGAAAGCGTGCCTACACATGGGGAGTTGCCTGGAGGGGAGTTGTTAACTTTGCTTCCCAGCTCCTACCAGGCATTTCAGCAAGAGCCCCTTCCCCCTCTCTTCGAGAGGTAATCCTGCCAGGGCCATGCCTCTGGGATATGTGCCATGTGGCGAGGTAGAACATACCCATTTTTTAGGCTGACAGTTTCTCACCTTCTACAAGCAGTAAATTAATCATGAGGATTTAATTGGACTTGGCCATATGACTATGACTATAGTTCCAGCCCTGGCAATAAAGAAATGACAGAACAATTCATTAGATACACTGCTGGTATTTAAGTCACAATGTTGAACTCTGTATCTTCCTTTTCTTATTATCCCAACAGCCGTTTGTGTCAGCAGTATCCAAGGATACCTATATTTGCATGGAATTATGAGCTTCATTACTTTTCTTCATTCACCATCACACAGTGGGAAACTTATATTAAGCATAATCTACACTAAATTCTGCCACTCAGAAGCAGAACAGTTTTATGCACATTAATAATATGATTATGCATATATGTGTGAATATGCTCAGCCACAATATGCAGTCTCCTAGAGTGCTGTACAGAGGCAAGGCTTTGGCATAGCTAGTGCTTATGTGGCTTATATGAGTTTTACTGAATTTAGTGAATTTAGGAAATGCATCTTTGGAGCAGGAAAGCTGAGAGAGAGTGAAGCAGGTCAGTCCCAATGAGTGTCAGCAGAGCACATCACCTGTTTACATCAAATAATTAGTACACCCAAGACCCAGAAGTAATTTAAACCTGAAGAAAGGACAGCACACTTCATTGCATAGGAGCAGAGGAGAGAGTTATGATACACTGACCAGAATCAAATTATTTCCTTCTTTTACTGCCTCATCTCTCCTGGTTGGGACTGAAACCCAGGCTGGAAAGTGAGATCACACCTATTTGTTGCTTCCTTGAACTGGAGGGGGAAGAATATCTGTCTTGGCTGCACAAACCACAAATCAGTTTGATGAAAAAAGCAAGTGGATTGAAGAATAACCTTACTGTAGGTCAAGAAGAGCAAAAATTACTATTGCAAACTTTTCAGTTTGTGGCATATCTTCTCCCTACCATCCCTAGTGGATGTGCTAGATTTGCTGCCAAACTCACTGCATTTCTGCTTTTCAGCAGTGCATCAAGGGATGTTCTTCTTTAGACCCCTCTGTGTTTGCTCTCTGTGTCACACCAAATCCAGGCACTGGTGAACAGCTCTCCCAGAGTTGGTACCAGCTGCCTAGAATCTCTGACATGAGCTGCTCCCAACCCCAAATTCCCTTTCTCCCCAGTAATTCCTCCATCTCCTAGCAATTCTGCTCTACTGACCTTCTGGAAACTCTTCACTGCAGTCTTAGGTTCATTTTGCAAGATGTCCAGTACAGCCTGTGCTATAGTTAATGAATACCTCATGTAGGCATAAGTCAAGCCATCTACAGTCCCTAAGGTGCCTTACCTAGCCCATGGGTCTTTCTGTCGTCATTGCCTGGCCTCTGAAGGACACTGTCCTGTGAATTCTGCAAACAGCAACAGAGCGTTAACACTTGAGTCTTCTTTGACCCTCCTGCACCGGTAGCTGTTAAAAATCAGCTGGTGCACACTACTGGTGTCATCTTCTCAGGAGCCTTCTTCAGTGTCCATCGAATGTGTAACTAGCAGCTCCATACTTTCTTGAGCTTCTTATCTCCCTGGAGAAGTCTCCCAGGGCATCTGCTGTACAGCCTCACCATTCAGGAGAGAAAGTCCAGAAGGAGTTTCAGACACAAAAAAGTCTGCAAAGAGGCAAGGAATAAGGTACTGTGGATCATAAGTGTATCTTTTCCACTAAACATTTAGCTTTTTAAGAGCATCCTAACTTGTTTTTTTTCTTAATCTGTTATTCTGATTCTTTTTTATTATTATTATTCAGGCTTGTTCCTCAACAGTACTTAGGGTCAAATAGATGTCTTCTGGTCTTGCTGTGTGCAACAGCTTCATTATAACAGCAGTCAGATACTGAGGCGAATTCTTTAGTAAGAAGTAACTCTTTGTGTGACATGCACCAGACCACTGGATGCAGATACAGAAAATCTGAGGACTCTTCATCAATGTGACTTAGAATTTTGCAACTTCTTTCATGCACCTTTTTAAGGCCAGGGTGTTGATTTTAGTTTAAAGCATTTGAAAACAGAAGAGAAAGTTTTGCAAGAGCTGAGTGGCATCATTCACTGGATTTACTCACATTTTACAGCAAAATTTGACTTGAAACATTCCTTATCCAATTTGATGGGAAAGAAGAAAAAAGAAGAAAACCAGAAACTGCTTTAACTGCATACTATTAAACTGTAGTGAGCCACATGAGCAGGAATTGGATAATTTGACTACAAGACTGTTTAATAGAAGAGAGAAGTCTGGTTCTTCCAGGCTTGTCAAAGCTCGAACAACCCAGATATTATGAGATCACCAAAGATAAGTATGTTAAATGCTTAAATCAGAAATATAAGTTAAATATCATCAAACCCCCACCACTAACTTATGTGTAAATCTCAGCTGAGAAAGTAATTAGGCTGCTGTGTAGGAACTGCAAAGCTAATATCCTCTTCCCCTTTTATTTCAACTGCAGAATAACCCAACTGCAGAATAACCTAAATATTCTCCCTTTTATATATCACTTTCTGTTAGATTTCTATTTTCTAGACTGAAAATGCCATAGGAATATTTCCCAATAGTTGTTCCATCCCACTTAGCACTGTGGAGCATTTATATTGGATTCACTTGTTTATGCTTTCATACAGGACATGTTTGCATCAGGAACACAAAGTTAGTCACAAAGCATCTGAGAAGTAACAAACTGCTGAACTTTTATAATCTGCTTTTAATTGCACATATGGTTTGTTGATAATGATTCCTTATTTCCTCCTGGCTGAAAGAAGTAGGATGGAAAAATATTTTCTGGCAGAAAAATATGCTTAAAAATTAGGAAAGCAAAAGGAACCGACATAGATGTAGATCATCAAAATAAAGTTGAACTTCACTGATGACTGTTTATTTTAGACCAGAATTAATAACGATTAGAAGGTGATTTGGGGATTCTAGTCAAACAGTGAAATATCTACTAGTCCTTTGAAATGTTTTATGGATGTGGTGGTATTCATTTCATGTGAATATTTTTAGTAAAAGCTTGTATTATTCTACAACCATTTCTAAGGGCCTCATTTATGATTCTTGCTGATGGTGCGCTTTTTTCCTTCTTTCACTATTTCCATGAATACACAAGCTGCTCTCCTTCCAGCTACAACAGAAATGTGAAACATCATTTGAAGAGCTCATATAATACTACTTGAAAAAAAATACATTCTTTTAAACCTGAACAAATAAAAATAGACAGCCATGCATATATCATTTTTATCTACATACAGAGTCCATTTCTCTGCTCTGCTCATTAGTTCCATTTTAAAGGAGCCTGAAAAAGGCCATTTTCTCTTTTTCTTGGGGAAATGCTGTATATGCGTATATCTTGTTTCAGCACTTGGGCTGCTTCTATTACAGTATGATTTGTTGTGATGTAATGGTTAGTCATCTGGTTTTATTCAGACTTATCCTGTTACACAAACACTGCAGTCCCTTTTTTAAGGTATGCATTCATTATAGGAACACTGTGAATTTAGGTATCAAGAAAATAGTGCCTCAATGTGATCTAACTATTCTCTGAGTTTCACAGACCACGTGAGAAGTGGTTGGGAAAGGCACACAACCCTTTCAGGGGCATTGTGGGTCTTAAGGTATATAACTTTTAGATATTTTTGCAAGAGTGGTCCTAAGTCATTCTTGTCAAAATCAGATCCTCCTGCAGGTGTGATAGTGGCGGTATCACTATCTGGTTTAGAAACAGAAAATTGAGAAAGAGCATTGAAATCCTGGTGTTGTAGAAGGCAGTGGTAGCCCTGCTGTTGGCATCACGTGTAATCAGTATTTCCTTCAGAGATTTGGCTGCCTGTGAGACAGCCAGAAAAGAGACCATGCTAAAATGGTACCTTTGCCTATAAGGTATCCTGTCTTTCAGGAGTCAGAAGAACAGTATGGAAATTTTCAATATGCTAAGAGAATCTCATTGATTGAAACTTTTATTGTTCTTTAGGCTATCACTGTGAAGGAGAGACCATCAAGACCCACTTCCTTGCACTAGAAACATTCCTGTCTAACTAATGTTTTAGTAGGTTTAGAGAAAATTCTCACATTCCTGTTCCTTTTTGTTTTTGTTGATTTTACTTTGCAGCCTGAAATGCACATATCAATGTTAAAGATGAGTCATAATTGCCCATTGCCCAGATTTTCAACATGTTATGGTCAGCAGGATGCATATGTGTTTCTGAGTAACATTATGTTTTCAGAAATATTTGAATTATTAACATCTGCTATATATACTAATTTCATTAATTAGCCAGTTTTCATGCCTTCACTTAATCTATTTTTAAGGATCTGAATCAGTTATCTAAGTGGGTTATCAATTTAGGCTGCCAGACTCTTTCTTATATCTGAATAAAATCATACTTGCTTAGCTCTTGTAGCTCTGCATCAAGCTAAACAGACACTACAGATGCTCACAGAAAAATTACTTACAGACTAATATTTAATTAGTCTCTTCCTGAAAAGGCCATGAACACCATGCTAAGGCTAAGGTCTCTAACGGTGTGTAAATCTACCATCAGTCAAAAAAGTAGTGATCTTTAAATTAGCAGAGAGGTGGCTTCCTAGACTCTGCTTTGGGTGTTAAGCTCTAAAATCTTTGATACAGGGCACATCCAGTTGTTCTAAGACATCACCCAGAGAAGGAAGAAATAAAGTCTGTAGCAAAGCAGCATACTTCAGAATCTCTGCTGGGCCTGGAGCTCATGATAGCAGTGCAATTGTAGTGGAGGTCTACGCCAAGCAATGCCCAACAACATTTGGACAACAAGCAGTTACGATGATTCACTTACTTCCCCAGCTAACCTTCATTGGTGCAGCTGTGATGTGCAGTTTAAGTGTTCCTGCTATTGAAACCCCCCATCACAAAAATGGACAGTAAATTACTCTTCTATCATTGCTGAGTGCAGTCATAGGTTTTACTGATGAGCAAAGTCGCAATTACAATCTCTTATAAAAAGTGAATCACAACCAAAATATACTATCACTTCACAGTCAACTGACAGGGATAGAACTGCATTAATTTGATTTCTGAATTTTATTCAGAGAAATTTTATTTAGTGTTTTTCTAAAATCATTCTCAGATTTTCTTCTTTTAGTAGCCAACAAGAGTAACCATTGCTTAAAAAGCTGAAAGTAAGAAGCTGAAAATGACCATCAGGTATTTTAATGAGAGCTGTTCTTATATCCGAGTTTTGTCCTGTCTCCTTCAAAACTGACTAGAGTCAAAGCTAAGAAATGCAACATAAATCATAAAATGTATTTAACTAGATCAAGAAGCAGTGAACATACAGATATTCCACCTGATTTTAGGAAAGAAGAGAAAAGTGTAAGGTTGTAGGGAGGCAGACTGAAGCAGGAAAATACAAGCAAGCTGGTCTCCAAGGAGATCTAGAGAAAGAATGAAAAGAACAATTAGAACAGGAAATAAGTGAGTACAGTGATGAGAGAGGCTTTCCAAAAATCCAACCAGGTTGTCAGTGACAGAAGTTGAGGAAATAGGGAGAAATAAAGTTGTAGTTGGTACTAGATTGTGGTGTTGCCAGCTCTTCCAGGCAGAGAATGACGTGATTGCTCCCACGACCTTGAGACATTGCGTAAGCAGTGATGTCACATAAGAGTAAAGCACCAAACAAATAAAAGAGGAAAAGAGTTTCTAGGTAAACACGAATCTTTAGACAAGACCTCAGTGTGCTGTCTCACCCACCAATAAACGCCATTAAAGTGGCTCCAGAGATGGGCGAGGGCAAGGTTCTCTTAAAACTTGGGGAAGACTACAGGGAGTGACTGATCAAGGCTATTGCAAAGAATCAAAGGGGACGAGAGGATGGCCTTTGTTCTGGATATCCTTTGTTCTGAATAAACAACTGTATTAGCTGAACAGATAAGCCATCTGTATCAGCTGAATGAATCAACCGGTTATCATGAGCTGAGTGTATCAACCCAATGTGTAGCTGTTTGTCCCTGAGTTAGTCAAAAGTATGTCAAATGTCTTCCTGTGAGCATATTATATAGGCTGGTAGTGAAATTCATGTTTCATGTGAGTCAACTGTATATCACAATTGCTACACATTTCTAAGTATAATTTGTACTGTGATTTAAGTGCATTGGTGTATCATCCTGCTAAATCAATATCCCATGTATTTGCAAATAAATTCAAACAAGTAAATTTTGTATGAAGCATTAAACCCTTATATGTGGAATACCTAAAAGAAAGTGTAGAGTCCTGAAATGCAACACACTGTCCAGTCCTTTCTTTCCCGAGTACCATCACTAGGACATTTAGATAGTATTTCTGATCTTCTGCTCTGCATAATCACTCAAGCATCACAGTCTATCCTTTAGCTCAGCAGTAACAACTGAATTATCCATGGTAGAAGGCCATGGTCATCCAGCTCCTTCAGATTTTTTCCCATCTTGCCTTTCTGTCTTCACATTCTCCCATGTGGAAGAGTCAGGTATGTGGTAACCCTTGTTTCTTTGCCTACTGATATGGGTGGTATAATTCCCCTTCTCTTCATTGGTGAAAGACTGGATTCTTTACATGTTGTCAGGGTCAAGGAGAATAATTATCCAGAAGAAACAAAAAAAGGTTTTTTTAGACGAGAGTGAAGTGCTTCCTTGCACAGTTGACCTGGTTTGTTCCACACGTCTTGCCAGAAGGCTTAAGACTCCTTCACCCTCACTTCCCTGAAAAAGGGCAGTGTGAAGTTTAGTTAAGAAGTCAGATGAGAAAAGGGAAATGAAAATGGTAGGGTGCCGATTTTATTTCCGAATACTGGAATAGTAAGACAGATACCAGAATATGGTGCGCTGACCCAGTCCCTGACACATCAAAAAGGGCATTGCAAAATGAATAAGGTCCTGGGAAGTACTGTGAAAATTGATAGACCTGGATCAGTCTTCCTGGGCTGAGAAAAGCTTAAAGACAACTGGTTTTATTTTTCTTATAATGATACAGGAGGAGTAGGAATAGAACCTCCACACACTAGAGAAACACTTGTAGCCACGCTGCAGCTCTGTGACAGTGGTGGGCAGACACTCACAGAGAGGACTCCAGGCTTGCTTCTCAGGATAGTTTCTATGAATCTCTTAAACCTAGTTTCTAGAAAAGGATGGAGGAGATAAAGATGCCAGCTGGTTATGCTGAATGACATATGCTATTTCTGCTTATGCTGTCAGCTTGAGTGGGTTTGGGACAGGCCATCTGCACAAAAACAAAGGTTGCTCATGGTGAGCATGTGTATCCAGCATATGTGTCATTCCTATATTGCCTAAAGGACTGGCAGGACCAAGGACTGACTGAATGACTTTTCATAAATGAAGGAAATAACAATTGCATGAAATATGAAGAGATTGAAGCCGTAGGAAGATGAATTTACCTCACTAAAAAGAAGTGCAGTGCCATGGATTTCAGTAGACTAAGTTGAATGATGGCTTATTAGTTTAGAATACACACTTAGGTATTTTGCTTCTGAACAGAAACATAGAGGACAGTATGAGTTTAAAAGATACCTACAGCTTGTATCCTGTAGCAGGTTCACGGTGTGTGGAAGACATTGGGACTAAGAGTCTGAAACTAACATGATAGCTTACACTGAGGAAAAAGAAATTTGTGTCCACCTGAGTCAATCTCAAGCCCCTGTCTTCAAGGAATAGGTCATTGGCATGCCTCTCTGTGGCACTCGGGCACTTGGTAAATTAAGTGAGGAATGATCCAAGGGCTGGAGCACCTCTGCTATGAGGACAGGCTGGGAGAGTTGGGCTTGTTCAGCCTGGAGAAGAGAAGGCTGAGGGGAGACCTGATTGTGGCCTTTCAGTACCTAAAGGGGGCCTATAGGAAAGATGGGGAAAACCTTTTTAGTAGGGTCAGCTGTGACAGGACAAATGGTAATGGTTTTAAACTGAAGCAGGGTAGGTTTAGACTGGATATAAGGAAGAAATTCTTTACAATGAGGGTGGTAAAACACTGGAAGGGGTTGCCCAGAGAGGTGGTGGAGGCCCCATCCCTGGAAACATTCAAGGCCAGGTTGGATGGGGCTCTGAGCAACCTGATCTAGTTAGCGGTGTCCCTGCTGACTGCAGGGGGGTTGGACTAGATGACCTCTAGGGGTCCCCTCCAACCCAAAACATTCTATGATTCTAATAATCTGAGGATGTTTTCCATTAGCTGGAGTGGAAAGCTGTTTTGATCCTGTCTATTGTTTGCTTGCTTATACAGATGCCATTTCTCCTCTCTGCCTCTTCTGACAGCTTTGTCCTATTTTCCTTTCCCTTACATCAGTTCCAGGTGCTGTTGGCTAAGGCTGAGCTGAACAGAAAGCCGATTGGCTTGGCTTTATCAAAACACCAGTACCTTCCCTGCATGTCTGCTAAATGTTATCTTGGTACATGATCATGTGTTACTGTGAGCAGAAATGTAGATTTTTTTCTCTTTGTTTTAAAATCCCCATTTCACAGCACAATTCTGCTTTTCTTTCTCTTTTGGCCTCTACTTTTTCCACTGTACTCGAAGCACAAAAATTATTGTCAATATTGCTTTGTTTCTTTCCCTGACTGCTAATTTCTTCTTTTAACAGACCAGGAGCAGACAGCTGAAATGAAATGGTGAACTGTGAAAACATTTTTTACTAAAGCTGAGAGATTTTTCTGCATTGGGTAAGCTTAGGCTCTGGCAATCTCAAATACTAAATAATTGATTCCGGAGGTTACTAAAAGCAGAAGAAAGCAGCTTCTCAAGTGTAGCATCTTCAAAAGAAATTACATTCACAGAGGTAATCTCTAATTCCACTATCATTACCTCAAACTGATCACCATATTACTGCTACAGCTCTCTCTAACATAGTAAAAAGAAGAAAAAACAGAAGATCCTATTCAGCACCTCCAGAAAAAATACAGAGGAAAGTTTGGATTCCAAAACACATTCACTAAAAATACATACAGGCTTCACTGACACTATTTTAAAATGGTGCCAAAGAATTGAACTAGAAAACAATAAACAACTTTTTCATTATTTAATCTTTTATCTCATCACTTTATGAAAATGAGAAAGATTTAATCTGTAAAAATATTTTTGCTAAAAGAGTCTGGAAATTATATGAGAGTTGTACCCAGCCATTTGAAAATCCTTTTCCAGAATTAAAAGAAATATTACTATGCCTATAGTTATTACATAAATGTTCAGCTGGCTTTTTTGTATGTTTTTAACAAAAGTCATAAGTCTAAACATCAAAACAGATCCATTCCCAAGAGTTACCCAAGGTCAGTATGACCTTAGGATTTGTTTTATAAAAACTTCCATTTTCACTTCTTTAATTACAAGACTAACTTATTTTAAAAATCTACTCCTTAGATAATGAACAATTGCATTTTTTTAAAGAACACAGTTATTATTGTCACTAATGTAGTTCAGGAGTAGTATGTACTTATACAGGGATGCTGAGTATGATCATATTAAATCAATATATTTTTTACTTGATTATTCTTCTGTGTTTGTTATATAAATTGGAAGGAGGAAAATAATTTTCTCTGTTGGAGCATAAAACAAATTAGACATAATGGCACATAAAAAGCAAACCATAATCACCCTCTTGAAAACTAATGCATTTTACAGGATATGTAGCCATTAAGGCAGTCACAACATTTTAAACCTACTCCAGTTCAACACGCCCGCAATCTATTCACTTTCTGATGGCAGCATTTTGTGAAGCTGGCACTGATAATTAAATAAATTGTATGGTGGAAATCCTAAACTCATCTTGCATGGCAACGTGCCAGATTTTTCTTCCTTTGTCTTCAGTATTTGACTGAACAGTTTTTATTCACTCTGTAGTCTTTTGATGGCATTTCCTTTAGAGACTGGAAGTATTTTTATTTTTTGTTCTGAACACAATATTAACAGATGAACTTAGGCATAGTCCATAGATGGGCTAGGTATTATACTGTAGTTTACCATGACCAAAGGGACTGGGTGGCAAAGCTGAGAGTTACCAAGAGAAGCTGCTGTGGTTGAATGCCAGGGAAACCATTGCTTATACCATACTTCCAGAAATACTCATTCTGTTTGATCATTCCACAAAAAAAATACTGGAAAGCCTCTCCCTGATAATTTCTTACAGCCTTCCAGCTTCATTTAAGCAGTTTAAGGGCAAAAGTCTTTTTTTCTTTCTGCCATTCACCTGCCAGTAACAAAGGGCACATTTTCACATCATCTCCAGACATATCAAGGTAGCTCTTCACCACCACAACTGACTTCTCATTCAGCTGATGGCACTCTGGGAGCACAGAAGAGATTTCTATAACTGATCATTCTGCAAAAACAAAGATAAAGCTCTGCTTCTGGAAAGACCATGGTCAGCCTTAGGGCTTGGAGCTCCCAGATTCATTTTCAATTCTTAAGCCCATGCCCAAGTGATTTGCAAAATAAGTGATGGTATAAACTTGCCTTCAAGAGTGGAAACTCAGGACC
Organism: Nycticorax nycticorax; assembly: GCA_023375905.1. Lineage (NCBI taxonomy): Eukaryota > Metazoa > Chordata > Aves > Pelecaniformes > Ardeidae > Nycticorax > Nycticorax nycticorax. The sequence continues at coordinate 786,665 of JAKFQP010000130.1, read as the reverse complement.
ACTAGAATTTTTCCACTTAAAGCCAGAAGAGGCAGATTGTACTGCAAGTGACCAGATCATAGAATCATAGAATCATAGAATGTTTTGGGTTGGAAGGGACCCCCAGAGGTCATCTAGTCCAACCCCCCTGCAGTCAGCAGGGACACTGCTAACTGGATCAGGTTGCTCAGAGCCCCATCCAACCTGGTCTTGAATGTTTCCAGGGATGGGGCCTCCACTACCTCTCTGGGCAACCTGTT
>JAKFQP010000130.1:761405-785391 GCA_023375905.1 Nycticorax nycticorax | reverse complement strand
AAAAAAAAAAAAAAAAAAAAAAAAAAAAAGAAAACTGTCACCCTGAAGTAGACATAAGACGTGATCTACGCACAGTAAATGACAAGGAAATTTAAATTGAAGTAGAAATCCTTAGTCAAATATGCTAGTCTCAGCACACTGGGAGTAGGATACCAGCAAAGAAGAGCTCCAAAATCCATCTGATATTATGGTTAACAAGTATTTGTCATGTTATTTAGTTTAAAGGTGATCACCTGCATATAAAGAGATGTGACAGAACCTCTGCTGGTGGTACAGATGGATCAGACTCTCTATATGGGATTCTGATAATCTCCTTATCTGATGAGAGATACAGAGAAAATCCTTCAAGTCTGAATAAAAAGGAAATTCAGAAATATGAATGTAAAGTGCTATCTTTCTCAATCTCAACTCAGGAAAACTTTATTCAATAAAGAAGATCTTTTTTTCTCTCACAAAGGAGCTGGAAGTGCCCTTTTTTTATTCCCTGATAAATTTACAGTGAAATGTCAAGGCAAAATCAGCCTTTTCCAGGAGGTAAAATCCACAGCTCATCTTGAGCAAAAGATTAAAGATGACAATGTAAAATTCACTGACAACTTTGACTCAAGCCTCAGTAATGATTGACTGTGAAATTTTTCCTCTTCTGATGTTATTGAATCACCGAGGTGTAAGCTGAATGTTTTTGAATAAAAGGTTTCACTTCTTTCTGTTACTAGGATGAACATTAAAGATACAGAAATGTTTAAATGCACTTGGTGATGGGTGCTGAGAGAATGCAATTTAAGACAAGTAACCTGTAGGCTACACATTGCCAATGGTTTTACAGGTTTTTTACAGTCTGCTAGCCATTTTGAATAATCTACTGTGAATGTTTTCATCCTGATCTCTCTTGCACACACAAAGAGAGAAGACACACTCACAACAAGGCTGTAACAGCAGGGCTGCAACTGGGTGTTGTGTAGCTGGGCTTATTTCCAGTTGCACATGGCAGGCACCCACAGTGGTGCATCCCTGAGCCCTGTCTCATGAAGCCCGAAGGTTGGCTCAGCCAGCAGGACCTTGGTACAACCCTCTGCCAAGCACCCCAGGGCCATGAGGATGGTCCAAAAAACTGGTTGATCAGCTCCCGCAGGGTGTCCCCGTGGGACTGCCTGGGTGCCAGTACTTGGCCCCATTGAAACTAGTGTAAATTTGGTCACAAAGGTCAATGCAGTCACAATTTCAGCCTCCCAAATTTAAGGGCTTGTGGTAGAAAAATGGCTTGTGAGCACAGCTATTGATGAAAGAATGTTTCCTAAAGATGTTCTGTGAGCAATTTATCAGAAGGAACAAGACTGATAAACCTGGCAGTAAATCTGTCACTGCAAAACAGAAAGAATATTTCCTTTAATATATTTTCTCATTAAAAATGATTCACCCACTTTTGATAAATCAAGACTTATAATTTTCTGCAGTTATTTGGCCACAATTTTTTATTTTATTCCACTTCTCTATTTTGTGCTTTGATCAGCCTAAAACATGTTGTTCAAACTTGCCTTTGTTTACCTATTTTAACCAACCATTACAGTCAGTGTCCAGAACACTGCTTACTCTTCTGCAAAGAGAGTTCAGCTATAGTCCAGTCCCCACACAGCACTTAAATAACAACAGGGGACAATGGGGTGTTTTACAATGTGTTTTCTACATAGTTCTTTGTTGTATTTTCTACTCTCTCTTGCTTTGGCTTTTTCAGTCTGACAAAAGAGATATTCAGGCAGTGGAGTCCTGCTCCCAAGCCCCAGCAGTCCTCATCTGCACCCTGGAACCACGCACATCAACTTTGGTTTCCTAGCACAGCAGCAACACACTGTAATTTCTGCTTTGCTTTCAGAAGTGATGTGTTTGAGGTGGTTATTCAGCTGGGGCTGTATTAACCTTGAAATCCTCATACAGCTTGAAATACCAAGTTTTCCTTATAGCTGCACGTTTTCTTTGCAGTCAGCTTCGTTCCTTTAGGATGAGTGCTGCAATAGCATAATGAACTTTCATTTTCTGAAAAAAGAAATCTTCAATAAGTTAGGAGAGAAATGGTCCTAGACTCCCTGTATAGTCAGCAGAGAGACAGTCACCTCCAGTCCGCATTTCAATATCGATCCTAAAATCTGGCAGAGCTTGACTAGAAAAGCATTGTGAGATTGGTCTCCCAAATTAAGTAGTAAAAATTCAGGATAGGCAATGCTGGGCAGCAGTGAAACAAGATTTTAAACATTACACTTGCAACGCAGGAAGAAAGGTTAAAAAAATCTGCCCAACTGATAACTGGTAATGCCAGATAGAGAAAAGCAAGTTTAGTTTTCAGAATAGACTTGCCTCTAGACAAAGGAAGATAAACAAAGCATCATTTCTGCATCATAAGAATACTAAACACTTGTAAAAAAAGGTTATTCCAAGTCAGGCTTAGACAGCCTAGGAAAGTCAACTCTGTAAAGTTTTGAGCTCTCTTTCATCACAGCCTATCATTATTCCTGGCCTGAGCTCCAGCCAAAAGCTCGGCATTTCAAAGGCGAAGAAGATGAGGGTGAGTATATGACCACGTTTCTATTGACCTGCACACTGTTTAGGTTTCACACACTTTAAGCCAGTCACAGAAATATGGGCAATGCTTGATGCATTACAAATATCACCAGGACAAAGCCACATTTTAACAAATGTGACGTATGACAGTATTAACACTTTGTGTAGTCTGCACAACAGTGTTTTTCATCCTGTACCCGGAGTACTAAAGTCTGTGTGACCAAATCATAGCCTAGCAACAGTAATGCGTGCTAGTTTACCAGTTGGCACAGATCAGCAGAGCCCCACTAGCTTCAGCATACTGATATAATTTCCAACTGCAGACAAGCATCAGAAAAATAACCAATGCATTGTCTCTAAGCCTGAGAGATATCTGAAAACAGTGTATAAAATTACCCTGGTTATCCTGTATGCCATATGGGGAAGAAAACCACAGCTTTGCAGAAGAGGGATGGCACTGCCTGGTCAGAAGTGGCTGGTGCTCAGTGTTGGCTCAGCACTAGCAGCCAACCCAGGGACCCTTCCTTAGGGAGGAGTCTGTGAGCAGAGGCATGGTCCTGGAGAGCCCCATGCAGAGTGGGTGTACACGTCTACACGTGCCTCAAGAGTGTGGCACAGGAAAAGGCATGCCATAGGCTTATTTCTGAGCAGAACTTTGAGATTCAGATGCCACAGCAGGTCAGATGAGAAGTCCCAGTTTCACTGAGAGAGAAATAAAATTGAATAAAAAGAGAGCTTTGCTACTGACATCAATGGAATTGTATTTCATGCAGAATTTTGTCACATCTCTTGCCGCAAGAAGCATGTGCTCACCGTTACCACTGCCTTTCCAGCACCCCTGCCTATAATTTCCCTCTCTGTCTTTTGTAAATATAGGTAAACAAGGGAAATACCAGGGGCCGCTCACATAGAAATGCCTGGAGCAAGAATTTCTATAACATTTATACTGTCTGTAAAAGATAGCTCAAAGGTTCCCCCAAAACCGAACTCATTTTACAGGTATCTCATCCCTTCAAGAGCTAGTTTAAAAGGAGGTGGGTAGGAAATCATAACATCGCTTTCAGAAGTCCAAATGCAGTTTTTGTGTTGTCTCCCTCCGGATATGCAGCTGCCCATACCTGCATGCAGTCTGGTCCCCTACAGATTAACCTTCAGCCAAATTGCTTCTGTATTTCTGATATAACTCTGCTGTTAGAAAAGCACCAGCAGTCACAATAGTGCTGTTGAACAGCGTTCACCTAACTCAGAAAACAGCCAGACTCACATTCTGTGCACGTATCACTAGATTAGACAGAAAGATACGCCGGGGATATGATATACTGAGATCTGACTTGTCCATTTTTTCTTGCAGCTGGAGCAAGAACACACATAAAACTTTACATTGTAATAGAAAAATAAATAGGGTCACTGTCATTTAAAGCAATAGATGTTTATTTTATTTGTTTTTTTAAATCACCCTTGGGATAAGCTGATAAACTAACTTCTTCTACAAAGTTATTTGCTAAGACGTAAACACCTAGAAATGGCAGGATATTCTTTAGCTCAACAGCTATTCAAGATGGTAAAAAGCTGGTGCGATCTCCCAAACATTTGCTTGTTTGTTTTTTTTCTATTCCATAATCCCAAAAAATAACTTTGGGCTAAATTAATTTTAAATATATATACACAGCAACATAATAACCCAAGGAATAAGAATTATCGTGTTCTAGTTTTCAAATACTTACATTGCCTTCTGAGTTACAGTACCATGCATATTTTATTGGGTCTGTTGTATTATTTCGACATAACTGTTTAACAAAGTCTCTTCACAAGAGTCAGTTTACTTGTTTATTATTTTATTGCTTTGATTTCAGGAGGTGAGACAAAAACAAAGACAGAAAATTGTGGGCTTAGGGGGTTTTTTATGAACAGTCCATGTTACTTTGAGGGAGTCAAAAGTCACATAAGTAGACCCAAACAACGTCTTACTTTGAATTATGAACTTTCGGTTTCAGGTTCTTTGTCTGAATTTAGCTTTTGTTTCCCTTGGAGAAAATAGTGCCAATCCTTTCCTACAGTGGGGAAAAAAAATAATAGGGATCTTGAGTATGAATCCAAGTTTTGCAGCATATAATTTCTTGCTGAAATCATTGACCTGGCTCTGGGACTCTTCTCTGCAGCTTTTATCTTCCTGAGTAGTTTGACTTTACAGAAACTATCCATTTGGGGAAGGCTGGCTGGATTTTCTCCCCTGCTTGCATTCCACGTCTAATGCCTGGATTCATCATAAGAACAGGAGGACTAAGGCACACTTAGCACTGTCCTTTAACTCCCTGGTTCATTCAAAACCAGGAATATGTCTACATTTTTGTTCCCTTGCCGCATTTTCTTCAGTTTGTAGACATATACTTGATGGCTGTTTTCTGAATCACTTGTTCTGATATTCTCACACATCTTTGAAGCTAGATAATTTAGGGGATTTGAGGGTAGGGGTTTTTTGGTTGTGGGTTTTTTCCTGTGCTCCTGAAAATTACACAGAATTAAGGTAAAAATCAAACACTCCTCTACAGAGGTCTGATTAAGCTCATTTTAAAATGTACATAATGTGGCAGCTACTGCTCCCCTATGGAGAAACGATACTCCCCAGTTGTGTCACCTTATTATAGTTACTGTGTAATAATAGCTTCCTAACATACCATAAGCATAAAAGACTTTGTGCATCAGCTAAATCTTTTTATGTCAATGACATAATGTGGGTAAAGTGTTGCTCCATCTGTTCAAGACAAAAATGTACATGCACTGAGCATATTCACATTTATTTGTGTCTATGCAACAACGTCTTTCAATTAAGCGCAATACTCAGAGGAACAACAAAATGAAAAGGTAATAGATACTGGAACAACATTCACAATGCAAAGGTAATAGATACTTTACATGCTATCTACAGTCAGGATTACGAAGGAGATTTTCAAGTCTGAAATTTTCTTTTATGAGCTATGGAATACCACAATTTTTGGCTCAGGAGCTGATGTCAGAATTCAGCCAGGATTCATTCTGATGAGATTCAGCAAGTCCTGCTGGATTCAAAAGAACCTTTTTCCACAAGACAGATATACCTTTACATATTTAAAAAAAAAAAAAAAAAAAAAAGAGAGAAAAAAGAAAAAAAAATCTTTAATGTTAGGTGCAGCATTTGAGATCAACTTATCTTGTACATATCTTCAGAAACAATAACCTTAAGCCCTAAAAAAAAACAGGGAAATTTACGCATGCTAAACCATGGAAATTTAAGGATGTTTTGAATGTACAGATCTTTCTTAACCCCAAAACTCAGAGGCAGATACTTTCTCAAACAAAAGAACAAAGATAAGTCTTTGGGAACACAGGTCTGTAAATAAAAAATGAACAGAACAAAGAAAAAATTTTGGAGGTAAAACAACTAATAAGCTTTTCCTAGTATATTAATGAGTTTTTTGAAATAATTGTCTTGGATTACATGTTGCAGCAAAAATGTTAGGCCATGGGGCCTGAGCAGGGTCAATGCCCAAGGGAAGCCTGTCCCTTCAGCAGTGACCCAGTCCCTGGGGCAGAGCTGAGAGAGCTGGAAGAAGAATTGCCTGTATTCTGTCTGTAATGGTGCAAGTGCACAAACAGAGCCAATTCCTTTTAAATAATATCCAAATTGTACATAACTGTTTTCTCTTTTGTGATTGAAGACAACCTGGTAGGACAGTGTTTTCTTTTACCTTGGTATGGCATGGGAATTAGGAGAAACACAGCCTTCCTTCGTGCTCCTATAACCAGTTGTACTTGACCTCCTATGTCTTCAACCAGAAAAAAGAATTAAAAAGACCAAAAATCAAGGATTATGCAAGATTTTCAGGTAACTCTTTGCCTAATATGAGAGTAGTAGGGAAAGGAATGTAGACTAGATACACAGGAAACTCTCCTGCTGCTTTTGATTCTGGGAATGTAGAGGGAATAGGGTCACCAGCATGGTTGGGGCCTGGAGCCTGGGACATAAAAGGAGAACCTGAGGGTGATGCGCTGGTTCAGCCTGGGGAAGAGAAGGTGAAGGGGAGATCTTTTTGCTGTTTCCAACTACCTGATGGCAGATTACAAAGAAGGTGGAGGTGCATGAAGGCAGAACAAAATGCAACAGACACAAGTTGAGACACAGAAAACTCTACTAGATATAAAGAAAAATGTTTTTACCATGACGATTGTCAAACACTGGTGCAACTTGGCCAGAGAGGTTAGGGATCTCAACCCTTGGTGGTATTCAGAACTCAAATAGACACAGCCCTGAGCACCCTCCTGTACCTGGACCTGCTTTTAGACAGCTTCCAGGGGTCCTGTCCACCACTGCTGATTCTTCTTCCCACGTCTCAATGCATTCCATGATTCACTTAACTATATGTCAGTTGGAATCTAAATAACTTTCTTGATCCATGCCTGTAAACTGCAGCGTGTGGAGGCACAGACCCAGGTTGGAGGTGCAACCAGAATCAACTTTCTTCAGGGAGAGCATGCTTTTATACTCAGTGCACAGAGAAAAACTTCCGCAAAAACTTTTCCATCAGGCCATGCTCACAGCCGTCCTGCAGGTGCCGCCCACGTGACTCTCCTCCAGTCATAGCTTCTTCTAGCTTCACTTCTGCATTCCTGCGGTTCTGCTCCTGTGACCTACATGATTTCTATTCCTTCTCCCCCACAGTAAACTACTCAATATCTTAATAGTTGATGACCTGTTGCTTCCAAGACATTCTGCATTAAGACCAAAGATGTGTCCAAAGCCTAAAAACCCTTCACAAGATGCAGTCTAGTCATTGATGGTCTCCTGTTAGAACACTGAAACATCGCCCTAGCTGACCTTCTAAATCCAAAGGAAGTTTTAAAAACAGCAACAAAAATCATCATCAGAGTACCACTGACATACTCAGATCTTCACAGTGAAGGTCATGAAGGGAATTTTCTGTTTAACTAATGGTGGTGAGAAAAACACTTTTCAGAAATTATTAAGTACTGGGAAATATGACTAAGATAATTTGAAAGCCCTCTCTGGAGGTGATTCCACAAGAGATTACTTTCCAAAAAGGGAGGTGGTTTTGGAAACATATTTTCCATGATGCAGTTTGTAGTACAGCTTCACAAATTTATAGACTTGGACACCGAAGGGTGGATCAGGAAGGAGAGGCAAAATATGGGGAGAGGATTAATTAAATCTTCTTCTCCGTAGAGGCTGGTCTCTCTAAGCTTTAGTAGAGTGTCAGGCTGGACTTCTGCCACTGTTTTCCACAAAGTGTTTCTGATTCACTGGTGGTGCTACTGGTGAGTTCTGGTTGAAAGTTATTTATTTGGGGATTTTTTCACCATATCTTCTTGTCATTATTTTCTAAGTTAAATGAGTGAATTACATTCTCCTGAGGTGTTCTAAAGTTTCTTCCAGATTTTCTTAATCCATGCAGCTATTGCACTTCATGTCCTTTTGGGCAGATTTCCACCAATGCTCACTCGTACCAGGAAGATTTCATCTCCTCTCCTTACCTGTTTTGGTATTCGTCAGACCTTCCAATGAGGCATTTCATCTCACTGAGGTGGCAGGAAATGATTATCTACCAAATTTTATCTCCATTCATACACATTAGAGAGTAGGGTCACAGAGGGAGTGCAGGCTCTGGCAGGTGAGCTATTAGGTCCATCCCAGCCATCTTGCATGGGTCCATCTTTTAAAAAGACAGATTAGGTGAATGCTGGCCATGATTACTTGTGGTTTCACGTTTTCTGCCACGACTTGCACATTTGCTGTTTGAACTCACCGCTTGTTTTAATACAGACATTTTGGTTTACTTGCTTTCACTGTCCTGCTGAGTATGCTACAAGGTCTTTAGCGATCACTGCTGTTCAACATTGACAAGGCTGTCAGGAAACATGAACTGATTGGAGTGAGATTGAGGCTGACAGTAGCAGAGGCTGGCAGTGCTCTTTGAGCCCAGGTAAACATTTCTCACCTCCTGGCTATTCTTTCCTGGCTCAGCACAGCCACCACCACAGTATCATGTCAATATTTTTGCACCCAGTTGTGATACATTCAGATAAGCTGCTGGTGATAAAATTGAAGCAGCAAGATGAAGACCAATAGCTGAAAATTTAGAGTAGACTGGAAATGCTTCATTTGACCCTGATGATAAAAGGTTGCCAGATAACACTTAGGGGGATAAGGTACCCCTTATCCTGAAACCCAGCTTTCAACAGGTATATATAATTTATATATTTCTTGTCTTGTTTGGTAGAGAACTGTACATGAAACACAATAGTTTACTTTATTAGGTTGACTTCAAAAATCAAAATCCATAATACCGTTCTAGAATTAACTACTTTTGGGATCAACCTTATCTTGACATAACAGGTCCTGCCCAAGTAAAGGAATTTTAATAAATAATTTCCCAACAGTAATGTACAACTAGTGGGATTTTCATGTACCATTTCTAAGTACGGAACCACGACCTGTTCAGGTTTTGCAGAGTATGACCAGTTTATTCTATGCATGTTTCTATTGACATGAGCATGCCTATTCCAAATTTACACTGAGTTGAGAATAACACCATGCAGTCATCCTGAGGTCAGCATCCTATCAGCAATCTCACCATGGAAAGGTTTCCACAGGTCTAAGGCAATTTCACAGTTGGAATTAAAATGTAAAGGAGAGTGAGAGCACGTACGGCAGAATCTACTCACGGTTGTGGTTCTACAGTCATTAAGATTGGATCAGCACAACTGCGGGTTTTTCACCAATAAAAATTCAATCCAGGTCATGCAAAAATACAACACTGCTTTTCTGACAAATTAGCTAAAGGATGCTGTATGGAGTTTCTGCTGGATGCAGGAGGACAGATGAGGGCTGGCTTTGGCATCCCAAAGCTGTATTTGCTGAAAGATCAACCCATGACTTCAGAACATGCATATCACCTGGTGGAAAAGGAACCATGCCATTTGGATATTTAAGAATGTGCCCTGAGCCACTTCACAGACTGCCATGCAGGGGGAACAACAGCATGAGCATTTGTAAAACTACCTGGCTCTGTATCACCGGGATAGGCATTGGCTATATCGTGCCTTAATTTTTAAAATGCCTTGTGTTATTGCTGCATCCCACTGACTGATTCTGCACCCTGTGAGTGAGTAGCAAAGTTGTATCCACTCCAGGTGGAAAGAACTCTGATTTCCCAGTTCCTTGTACGAAAAAGAAGTAAATTCCCTTAGCAATGTGATTTTCACAATTACTCACAAAAAGATCTTAACACTTTGTTCATACATCGCACTGTAAATGTTGGAAACATGAAGAGAAAAAATGTAACAGAAGCACCAGAGTTTGCGGTGCCACAATCCTCTTCCACAATGCCATATCCCAAAAATAAAGTGGCTCACCATAGTATTGCAATCAAAATACACACAACTATTAGTCAGTGTGTTTTGGATAATGAACATTAAGTTTGCCAGATACCAGTGGCCAACTGTAACAAGCACAAATCTGATGAAATTTCAAAACATGTGAATGCTCTAAGAGCAGGTACAAACACTGTGCCCTTCACTGGCAGCAAGGCCAGATAGCTTGAAACCAAGCATAGATTTTCAGTGTGTGAGAAGTTATGGTTAAAAAAAAATTGCCTTAAATGCTGCCTGATTCAGACAGGTAGAAGTGCTTGGAAAAATGTTTTAAATTCATGTGTCCAAGAGAGGGTTGTATAGTCCCTAAACAGCAAGCTGGGTCCCTTTGTTAAGAGTGGGAGGAAAAAAGGCAGAGAAAGTAGTAGCAGATAACGGAGAGAAACTCGTATGTCAATATAAAAGAGATAAAGATGAAAGAAAATTCTGTGAAGCTTAACATATAATATATGCTTTAGAAAATTCTCCTGGGGATAAGCAGCAACATCCAGGGTCACCACTAAAAAAGTATTGCTGTTTATTTGGATTTCAGCTTTGTACCTTAATTAAGGCCTTGATTAGTAAAAATTTCCTTTTCCTGTTACGATAGCTTTACATAACTTTAATAGATTACCACAGCAATTTTGAAGCACAGCCACTGCGTGAAAGTGTTTCTTCCTCTTGTTATACAACTCTGTTTCGACTTACCTGCCAACCCTGCAGCCACTATGAAATTGTGTAGCAACCTTGAGCATTCAGGTGAAAAAAACCCTACATTTCTTCCCCTAGACAGACTTCCCCCATCTGTGCATATGAGGGTAGACTGAGATGCCTTCAAATTAAAAAAGAATTTTAAATATAAGATGGAGAATTACCTTCAGAAAGTATGTGACCCTTGCTTGCATTACTCCAAAGAAAGTTCAGAAAAAATGCATGTCATTACAGGGGTCTACCATTAAATGAATAGACTAGCAAGGGATTTTTAAAGTGTGTGGTGAATCCTAGAGTGCCTACGCATTATAATTTCATAAACTTCCTATAAAATATTTAGTTCCAGTCATTAGCAGAGACAGACTATCAAACTAAAACAACTCTGTTATGGATACAAGGATATATGGATTTATCCCAAAATATAAGAATCACAAAACAGTTGGAACCCACTTTTTTCCCCTTCTTATAGTTTGTTTCATTTCATCTACCATTGCATTTCCAAGGTTCTGCTGAAACTCTAAGCAGAGATATTTAAATGTTATCACAATTAAAAAGGAAAAGAAATGTGTCTTCACAAAAGAAACAGCTTAGCATTTATCTTTAGGGGTTCTGTCAGGCTTCAGTAAGCAGCTAAAACCATTGTTTTGAACTAGCTTCTCCTATCTGAACAAGAGGTTGAAAAACAGCCACAATAAAGACGATCACATATTAGTAGTTTATCATCCATAAATGCAGAAAGCTCAACTGGAAAGAGTGTGAACAAATGTCTTTAATAAATGGCTGTCTAAATTTAGTTCTCTAAGCATGTGCAGAAGTATCTAATTAACTGTTGTATTTTCAAAGTTGCTGAGCAACAATCAGGTGCTCTTAACTTCCGCGTAAACCATTTAGGCAAGCAATGAAAACTTAATAACTTAATCTTTGCCTGTTTCTCTGGAGGTCTCATTGTTTTTCTTCTATGTATGTTCTGAGATAATTTTTATAGAAACATTAAAAAAAAACCAAAACGGATAATTCCAGTTGGCTGGTGTGACTTGCTGCAGTACCTAAAACTTGCTTAGTGTTTCTCTAGCACGCAAGAGTGAGAGAAAGAGAGAGATTAACACAAAATAATCCAGCAGCAGGGTGAAACACAGAGGTATCTTGTTTGAGGCTCTTTACTAACTTGCACCTGCTCACAGATTCTCTTTTCGGAATGTTTCACCTATTAATGCTCTCCAGATAGAGGCCAGGTTCCAGGATTTGGATCTCCTTTTTGTTTCTTTAATGTACACACAACAGAGGAATCCCACTTCTTTAGACTTCATTAATCCAGACCAACTCAGTTAATCAAACCCTGTCTCACTGTTGTCATTGCAAGGGGTTCTGTGATTAAAACATTCCCTTAAAGTAGTTTCTTTTTTTCTTGTTTCTGGCCCAAATACTGAGTTTTGAAGGAAAAATCTGTCTGACTGGTGCCTTTTTTGTATCAATGGGAACAGAATACCCACTCAGCAAGTGCTTTCACTGATGTATATCTGTTTAGATAAATTTGTTGGGCCTTAAATTTAGCTCTTGCAGCTTCTCAGGAGTTGACAATCCCCATTACCCGTTAGCAAGATTTACAAAGCAGAAAATGTAGTGGTATTGCTGTGTAAATCTGCAGCTAAATCTGCTAGCAACAAGAACAGCCCAGGAAAGGGCTATATTATGATTTATTATAGAATCTCATAATTCCTGGCTGGTTTGTTTTCTAATTATTACTCATACATACATTATGGGACATTATTTAACAAGGATACATTTAAAGGTCTCATACTGACAAAATTTACACCTTGCTATGAATAAGGCAGTATTCTTCAGATGCATCATGTCTGATTACTGACAAATGCTGAGGAGAACGTGGAATGGAGCACACACCACGGAATGAAAACATCATCGCACCTCTCAGGCATTAGGCCTGGTAGCATTAGAGAGGAAAGCTTAGTCGGCTAACTGTTGCTGTGACCCCCTTTATGAACGGTTCTGCTGCATTTGTCCATAGCTGCACAAATGTCATTGCCTATTCCCAGCTATCTACTCAAGGTAAGTGCAAGCAACTTAAGGAAAAAAATAGATCAGTTAAAAAAGAAGGAAGAAAAAGAACAATGGAAAATTTAAGAAGGTTGGGAGTGAAGAGGATATTCAGCAGAAAACTTCCTAAAATTTATTTTTTTAAATTAATACACTTAGATTTTTTTAGTTTGTTTCTTTCTTTTCTTTAAAAGAATGTACTTCCTACAGAAGAAGTAAGAAGTCAGTGCGCTCTGGTGGGATGGAACTAGAAATGTAGATGCAAGTAAGGGAAAATTAAGAGAAAGGAAATAGAATGATGGAGAGACCAGCAGCAAATGAGTGGTGTTGGACACTAGAAAAAGGAAAACAAGCTTGATACTGACTTGCTTTATCATGAGGGGAATCTGAGCACTTAAACACACTTTTGGTATTTGAATAATAGGAAGAACAAGTGACTCCTTTAATAGCCATTCAGGTGGTCTCCCTTACTCACAGGTTCATCAATTTCTAAGCAGCTGTTATTTTCCCAGCTCTTGCTTCCTTCTCAGCATTTTTTAGTTCACTGCTGTCTACACCAGGGAGGAAATCAACACTAGTATGGATTTGTTGCCTACCCACTTACAGGAAGGTTTAATGTAAATTAAAAATGCTCTTTATTAGTGTCTGTGAATGACTGTACTAATAGTTCATACAGAATACTAGAGGATAAGTGCCATCTTCCCAAGTCTTAGGCTTCAGTCTGTATCACAATGCTTTGCAAAAAAGTTGTGCTGTGTGTAGGTCAGCCTCCTGTATTATTCTCAACTCCTTCTATCTTGATTTGTCAATTAATTTTTAAGAAGACATTTACAGAAAGTCATTCACGTAGCACATTTGCCACAAAAATACCCACAGGAGATTTACATTTTCCCAGAATGGAAGGTTTCAGTTAGATGGATTTGCAGGAGAAGCTGTGGCTTAAATATATGTTTTATGATTTTATGATTCCTTGTCCCTATATCCACCAGTAACTGACATGGCTGTGCAAATAGCAGTTAGCTAACAATTAAAAATTACAGAAGTTCAATGTATTGTTCCATTATTTGGTGAGTTCCCAAAGCTCAGATACAGTAAAACAGCCAGCCATTCAACACAGCTGTGTAAGCTGAAGCTGGTTATTAGCATCCAAATGGTTATGACAGAACCATTTTGCTTCTGAAATTCTTTTATCCTGCACTGCTCCAATGAGTAGATATTTTATTGATTTAGTTATTTATAACCATATAAATAATTTAACTAATAATTTTAAGTCTCCATTTTCCTTTCTAAACCTCAAATAAAGTAAGTGCCATGGCTAATGCACAATTCTTAGATAATTCATCTATCCTGGAGAATATAATTACTATTCTTATTATTATTCCTATTATTTAATCTGATTCTAAGCATTTCCAATGGAGAAGAGAGTGAATAAAAATTCAAATTAATATAATGGCATAATTCACAGCAAAATTATATTGATATAGAAGGAAATCTGTTTGTACATCACTGACTACAATTGGTTTGACTGGTGTTTGTTTAGAAGGCTTACAAGACAGGAAAAACAAGGTTCTTCAACATTTTTTTTTTTTCTGTACGGTATGAATCAGACTACAGAAGATATTACAAAAAGGTCAAAACAAAAAAGAACAAAAAAGGTAATATGCCATTCTAAATATCTCTAGATGCCTAGGCAACCTATTTACAAGATTATTGTGTTTGCAACAAGCTTTTTTGAGTTACCAACCCAAAACCATTTTCCTTTTAAATCTTGTTTCACATACTGAGAACTCCACAAGGAAACATCAACTTCACTTTAGGAATTTCCCAGCTTGGCCTTCCCCTAGAAAAAAAAATGCTTAAAAATACACGTGTGCTTTACAGCTGAGTCCAGCTTTCTAGTCCTTTGAAGTTGTAAATGGCAAATACATGCCTGCTATTATTATTAGTGGAGAAATGTGGCTGCTCGTTAAAATATTGAGCAAGGAGAGAGTGAAATGTGGAACTCAGTGCCCAGTCTGACCCCAGTATATGCAAGCTGAAGGGGCAGGACTGTTAGAAGAGCAGGCAGCCTGGCCTGCCCCGGGAAACATCCCTGCAGCTGCGGTGCCAAGGTTGAGAGATGGCAAGTGGGTGGGCATGATGGTCACCATCTCCCCTAGCCTCACACCCAGTGTCACCAATCCTTCTTGCAAAAAGAAGTAAGAGATCCCCAATCACTCCTTGCAGAGTGCTGGCTGGGAAAAGAAATAGGTACCCTGCTATCTTCAGGTTATGAAAATGAGGTTTCTGAAATCAGAAACTAGAGTCATCGTGAGGGAGATGGACAACTAGTGACCTGAAATCCAAGCTGGTGGGCTGGGGTCAGACACAAGAGAGGAAACGCTGTATTAATCCTGTCCCACAGAGACAACCAACATACGTTGGAGGAGATCTCATTATAACAGGCTGTGGAAAAAGTCGCTCATAAAACGTGAACCTGTGAATCTGTAAGATAAACATGAGATTTCAAACAAGGCTCCTAAACATTACATATACTATGCTGTTTCATGTCCAAAGTGTGAACAAAGAAAAGTTTTAAAATCACTTCTGGCATGGGAGTGGCAGGCCCCCAAAATACAGCTTCTTGAGATAAGTAAATCTTGTGCTAACACCCAGTATGGCAATTAAAGGCATAACAAGTGGCAATGATTAGAAATTGTTAATTGCAGAATTTAAAGAACTGTTAATTTGTGCTTTTTACCCAAACTGTAGAGCTGAAAGGACTCTTCCTCCTCAATAAAAAAATAGGTATCACAGAATTGAAAAGATACCAAAATAATGAGATCATATGAACCACAGTTATACTATTTACTCAATCTGGTCGTCTGTGCAAAATGCCAGGAAACACTGAGCAGCTAAAATGAAGTAAGAATGTAAATGAAAATAAATAATTAAGAACAAGAAAAAGAAGCAACACAAAATTCTCAGAACACAGGAAAGTAGACAGAGATTTCTCCGTTGAATGGAAGAACAGATTCAAGATACTATGAGAGCAGGGAAATGTAAAACACAGAGTGGACCTGAAGAAAAATGGAGAGGAGTGTGACTCAAAGCACTGCAGTCACAGCTGGACACCAACAGAGGCAGAGCAAGAATTAAATAAGCCAAGAGACCTTACTGGGAAGAAAATGTGGTGACAGGACGAATCCCCATGCTGAGACCACGCAAGTAGACAAAACAGAAGACAAGTATAAGCAAGCAGCAAATCTGAGGAGGCAGTGGAAGAAGCAATAAATGGAGTTACTCTGGAAATAGAAATTGAGGAGAACACTGCTATGATAGGAAAGCACAGTATTGTGGGAAGAGTGGAAATTACAAAAGAAGAAATGGATCAGTCAAAAGCAGTGAAGGAAAAATGCTTACAAATGGGTACAACCGAAAAGCCTCAAACCGCACCCTGTCCAAAAAAGCAGATAAGGCAGAGCATTTTGGAGAATCCCTTGACAAACACCACTCAGCATCAGACTCTGAGGAAACAAGGGACAGCCACTCTAATTAACTTAGTGGTAACATAAACCCAGGAAAGATATCAGAAGTACAGACTGCAAATGAACTGTTGAAAACAGAAAAGCAATAGAAAGCAATACATCAATAACAGACACAGCAAAAAGCATTTTCTGTACCACTTTACTCACCCTGAAAGAGCTGTTCAGAGAACTAAGGGAAAAGAAATCCCTCCCAGCTGGTACCAGCTTCGAGTCATTATCAGAATATTCTAACAAGGGCGCCGCAATTACTGCAGCAACTGCAAAGTTGGCTCTGTCTCGTAGGGAAAAAGTCTTTTGTAAAGTAAAACTATGGAAAAGAGGAAAAGGCAGATGTAAAGCTGAGAGAGGAAAAGGCTGGAGTATATAGAGATCACAGGTAGGCCAGTTATTCATCCCAAAGAGTACAGCAGAGCTGCAGAAGACAGCTGTCTCTTCATATCCTCAAGGGTAATGACCTCCAAACGGCATTTGACAGCCTTTCTCAAATCTCATTTTTGGAATATTAAATACAAAAAAGTCATAAAATTCCCAAAGTTAAGCACTTCAATTATCATGTGAATCAAACATATTCCAGATACACAGCAAATAAAAAACAAGTGCAGGAAATCTAAAACTGTGATTTGTACAACGCAACAAAGGCATGTGCAGAGAAGCATCTCTCTGACTTCTCTCCGAAATACTTTCACCAGGCTTACAATATCTTTCCTTCCACCCTGGATGGTGAATATGCTAAAGCAGCTGCAAAAACAGCTCAGAGACTGTGATGGGAAGGGTACAAATGAGACGTTGCTCCCAGGTTTCCTAGGTCATTTGATTTTGATAGTCCAGTTTACGTCCAGTTTGTCATGACAGTCATTCTCAGCCTGCCAACTAAGCTGGGATTTTGTCAGTGTGCAGTTACCTTCTTTATCACCAGGGGAAAAAAGAAAAGTCATATACAGCCACTAGCCAAAGGTTGGATATTGTGTGAATTAAAGTTAATGGCAAAACTCTGAAGATTCAGCAGTTAAATGACTGACCTCTGACAACTTCTACCAGGGGCTGTGAGGATTAGGATGGGCCTTCAAGATGAGTACAGGTTGCAACATATAGAATACTACTGTGTAATTCCACTAATATCCAGCTACAACACTTAGTGAATTTTTACATTTTTGTAAGACAGAGAATGATAAAAAAGACAGGTGAATTATTTGGCTGAAAGCTGATGGTGACTTCTGGGCCAGAACTAAATTCCTGAAAATTTCCCCCCAGTCTCCGAACATTTTATATTACCCTCTAATCATATTCATTATGAAGGGAAAGTGGTAAATAAAAACTTATGCAAAATAACCTGATTCTACCTTTTCAAGAACATAAGCACCTGTTTTGAGTTTGCCAAACTGGTGCTGTAGAAAGGTCTTGGAAACCAAGCTTTTCCCTTCCTTTTTTAAGTGTAATTACCACACATGTAATTTCCTCCTGACCTGGGAACTCTTTTGTCAAGACATGATGAGGTACTCACAATGACTATTACAGTGGCTTAGACCAGACAACAGGTCAACGCATCCTTTTCAAGCAAAGAAGCATTATTATGGACAAGCTCTAAGTCAGCAACTGAAGCAAAGAAATAAAAAACCACTTTTCCCCAGTCAGCTGAAGAAGGCACAGGACACAAAGGAACAACATCCAGCTCCTTCAAGCATAAGACTAGCAGCATCACTTCTAACTCCCCAAGTCTTCTATCTCTGAGGCTTCTGCCAGGAAATTGCTGGCCACTGCTAGTTGTTTTGCTGTTCTCTGCAACACTGACATCTGCATCAAAAACTTAATTAAGGCCAACTCAATTCACAGAGACCACATAAATGGCCAGCAGCTGCCAATAGGTCCCAGCCAGTACCAAAGAGGGATAGATTTGAAACAATGTTGGACAACAGCAAGTCCCTATATTATGTTAGTAGTTTCACTAATTGGCTATTGCTTTCACCAAAGTACCATGCTCTGCAATGCCACTGCACATCTTTCCCTAGCTGCCTTTCTCCTTCATGTAAGCATACCTGGGAACTTCTTTCTTTTGCCCAGTATTCAAAAGAATTAAAACACTTTGAGAGACTGTAGATAAGAACATTTGTAATTAACAGCATACTTTACACACATTCATATTTTAAATAAGGTGCAGCAAATTTTAGATGCATTAAAGCTCAGGATAATTTTTCCCTCACTCTGCATTCACTTGGTGCAGTAGCTATTCTAGTTAAGTTATCCTTTCTGGTGTTTTTAATTTGAATCTGACAGGGTTCTGAGCTTTTCTTTCTGTGTGTGCATGAATTATGTCTATGATAAGTGTTTGGTTTCCTCACAAAATTGGGAGGCTGAATTAATATTTATTAGAAGGTAATAGGAACAAATGGCACAAAAAATGTTAGGACGATGATTTAATATGCGGTTGCATATATGCCACAAGTTTTAGCCATTGATTGGTCCCTTGTTTTCAATTTCCAGAGTCCTTGGAATAGAAAAACAAAATTCCACAGAAATAGTGATATTCAATTTGCCTATTGCAATACCTTAACTGGTATGTGTATTCCTGTCAGCATGGAGCCTGTTGAAAGAAATACAACACAGTAGGCCTTGATGGAAGCTCAGAAGGGACTTTGTCATTATCTATTAAGGTAAAAAGAGTAAATGTACCTTAATCTCTGACTTTTATTATTATTATTATTATTATTATTTCTGGTGATTAATATCCCATCTATTCAAAGGCAATTAATTTTCCTGGCACCTCATGTGTTTTATAAAGTAAGATTCAGCAGGGGATCCCTAGCGTAGAGAAAGATGAAAAAAAGGCAAAGTATCTTTATTTTATAGTAGCACACATGCACACATACACATCAGTTTCATGACCTGTTTTTATTTTCTTGAAAATCCACTTGGCAGGCATCATAATAGAGAGAAAATAAAAGTGATAGCAGCCCAAGGCTTTTCTTTTAAAACAAAAAGCTCAAATTTTTCAGAACAGCTGTCTTTTATAGCCTTTTTTTTTCTTTATTATTTTATAAGAAACTGATGCTTGGATTACCATTTTAAGTGTATAGCTGAAATAGTCAGCCATGCACACTGATCAGAACCAAGAGAGCTTTGACTGGGCACAGGCATCCTCAGTGCTATTTTGGTGCATATCGGGGAGAAATGAGCTACGAATGCCATCTGCTGGAGGAAGGGTTTGCCAGGCTAAGAAGTGATGCCTCGCAACAGCTTTGGGCTGGGTAACAAATATCCCTGTCAACAAGACTTTGCAAATCACCACAGTTTTTCCCTGAGTAGCCAGTCAGCTCTGTTAGCAGAAGCAACAGTCAGTGCTCATTTTGAGGGTACAGGTCTGTTCCCTTTCATTTTCCCACTCTTGTTTTTGAATCCAGTATTACCCAATGAAGGTTCAACATCTCTGCTGCTGTATGATGGGAACAGACTGGAGTAATAAGTAAAGAAGGGAAAATCAAAGAAAGAGGAAACAAAATACAGTCTTTTGGTTGTGGTTAGGATACAAAGATATGAACAAGTCTTTTCATGCCAGTACCTTTCTGGTGACATAGGTCTATCATCACACCCAGGTGATAACCCCAAGGAAAGCCAGCCTCTCTGCATTTTCTGAATTACAGCTGGTCCAGGCTGTGATGGGTTGTTAAGGTGGCTACTAAAGTTTTATCCTGTAAAGCCCAGTTTAAGACTTGCTTCTTTCTTTAGGAGCTGGACCGAAATGCACCATGCTGGAAATTTCCAGGAGTTATGAATTAGCTTGATCTAGTCAGCCAGGGTCCTTTTAAATCAGTAAAAGAAACCAGATTTTTACAGAGAAAGATAAATTCAAACAACTATCATAGGGTGGGACAAACAGCCCTGTAGGGCATTGACAGCAGGTGTAAGCTGTGCAAGTTTCTTAACTGAAACAAATCCCACACTACCAGTCTTTCTCCCATTGAAATCAGCGGGATTTGGGGGAAGCTGACTGTAAGCCACATAGTATTGTTTGATTAGTGTAAAAGCTGCTGTTAACCCATTCTTAGTGGATAAATTACTGCTAACTTCATCTTTATAAAAATGCTTTGCCATCTCAAAGGCTGAGGACAAGGGCCTCAGCGGGCAGTGCTCCATGGGGCAGTTATGGTCATCACAGCTAATGTGGGAATTCAAGGTTCCTGCTCATCCTAACTGCCTTAGTCACAGAATAGCAGATCCGGGGATTGATCCATTCTGTAGCAGTAAATCCATATTCATTCCATAAGAGGAAAGAGACATGAAATCCAGGCATTCTGCTGTGTTAAGAGAGATTCAGGCTTAAAGCTCATCTCTGAACTTGGCAGACCTGGGACTTAATACTTCTGATCTTCACAACCCAGGGGAGCTCCCTTTTCCTCACTGCTTTTCTGCACTTCACATCTCCCCACCCAAGACCCTCAAGCTCCCCCGTCCCAAATCCAGTCTGTATCACACAAGTCTTCCCAACTAATATTATTCAGCTAAAAAGTCATTGAAACATTCCTCTTTTCCTGCATGTAACTACAGACAAAATGCTAACTAGCCCAAAGTAGTAAAGCTTCAGTGATTTCAGCATTGGTCCAGTGGCTCCTATGCAGGGATTTCAAAACATGAATATAAAGGACTCTCTAGATCTGAGCACACAATGAGAGAAGAGAGGAAGGAGTGATCAGTACATTTCAGCCCTTTTCTTAATAGCAGCAGAGGGCTGAATCTCCTCCTGATGTGCTGTAGTGATTGCTTGCTCAGCAGGAGGTCTCAAGAGCTGCATAAGATACCATGAAGCCTCCAGACAGAGGTGAAAGTCAGCCTCTCTTGAATTAAAGGTGCAAGAAGAGTGGGTTATAACAGCCCTACCAATAATGAGAAGAAGAATTAAAAAAAGGAAAAAAAAAAAAGATGAAACAAAGCTCTAAAGGATTAAGAAGACAGATGAAGAATGAGAGGAAAGGTGAGACTACTGTCCTGGGGATATGAAGCAGTATATTAATCTTACCTATGCTAAGTCAGCACGGACAACTTGTTCTGCCTACAAATTAGCCTCGGTTTTGTCTGATGATTGATGCAGCTTCGCTGCTATCCCAATCAACCATCCAACATCTGCTTCTCAGCTCCCATTTGTGGTAGTTTGAGCTTCTTGCTCCAAACACTGTTATGCAGCAACGCTGTTGTAAAATGAATCCTTCCAAAGATGAAGTGAATTTACTGAAGATACTGGGTTTTTTCAGACATTCAGATTCACTGAAAGAAACCATTTACGCTCTTTTACATATTTCAGAGAGCTACAAACAGAGAAGCTGCCTAAGGCTGATAGCAGATCAGAGCTAGGTCATGCAGAGGTGGAAGTATTTCATTGATTGTAAGTAGACAGGCCAAGCTCTGAATTTTATGGCAAGAGTATTTTAGCTAAAAAAAAGTATGAACCAAGAGTTACAAATCCAGTTCTTGAAGGCAGAGTTTACTGCCTTCTGGACAACCATTTGGATTAAAGGGCAAGGGTGTTATTTGCTTCTGCTCCTGTGTTGAAGAAAAGAAGTTTTCGTACATGATTTAGTAATTACACAGAAATACAAAGAAAATCTGTACACAATTTATATGTGATCCTCATTCTATTAGAAGCAAGTAACTCTGTGAGGTCTCGTGTAATAACTGTCTCCTTTTGTTACCAAAAAAATGCATTAAGAATTCAAAGAATTATAGAAGAGACTAAATGTACACTATAAAGTTATCCATTAAGAGCAGTTCTTGTTATACAGAGTCCAGACTTTTATTATCTTAACAGCAGAGTGAAAAACAGGCATGTTGTTGAAGAGTAATGACAAGTCAGCACTTCTCTTATAAATATTTTAAAACGTGACCGATTTTTTTTTCTACTTTACAAAAACTGTTCTCTTTGGTGCAGAAGTAGGGAAAAGACTTCCAAAAGTTTACAGAGCTTTCTGACAAAATTTCTGATGAGATTCTTGATGTCTCTATACTGTGCATATGATCTAGTTGTGAACATTCTCCACCAGCCACCGGTTATTAGGTGATCTAGAGTTAGTAAACGAAGTCACTAAGCCTTTAATTAACTACCGCAACACTGTGAAACAGAGCCTACACATATGTGCTTGCATTTTCATGCTTCACTTTTTGTTCCACCTGCTTATTTTATTACTGGCTCTTTAATGGCTGTGGCTCCCGATTCAATTCTTTCCACTCCCTCCCCCGTAAAAGATGTGTGTAAACACAAGGTTTAAATTCTTCTTTCTCTATCACTACCTTCATTTAGTCCTCTCTCAGTGAGATACTACTGTCAGTGTGCCATGAACATCTTCAGAAGATTCAAAGTTTGGCTGCAAAACATTGCAATGAGATGTGGCTGAATTACATGAAGGTTTTTATGCTCCTTGTGAGAAACCAAGGTGTCTAAAAACTCCTTTTGTTCTGTGATGATCTAGCCTTTAAGATCAAATTCAACTGCTTAACTGTAAAGCTGGACTGACTCTGTTTCTGCATATAAAGCAAATTTAAAATGAAGCTGCCTAGCAAGGATCATTTCTCCATTTTGGGGGGTCCAGGTACAAAGCACCAGGCAGGTGGCAACACATAAACCCACACCCAACTGTGTGTCAAGATCAAAAGTTAAAGACTGCATGTGAAATATCCTTTGGATGAAGAGACAAGACAAAACCTCATGTTGACACACCACATCAAAAGACTCATCATTCAGACCAGAGCCAGGTTTACCTGTTCTGCCTCTCATTTTGGTCACTGCATAAACACCCTGGTAGCTGTGGTTATCACTTTGCCACCTGATCCAAAACGTCTCCAGGTTATTAGCCAACAGCACACATCTCACAGCTCCTGTCTTTTCTTGGCCTTTATGGATTTAAAAGGGATGTGCAAAATCCAGACAACAGAGGCTAAAGCAGAACGTAAGTATGAGTTCACACTTGCTTACCTGAGACTGCTGCTGTTAGGGGTGCCCTTTTTGTTTGGCCAGAGGTGCTTTTTCCTAACTGTATGCTGTCATGGATAGAGTGAGAGGGAGGCAAAAAATATAGTTTATTGGTGTAAAACAGTGAGTTAAGAAGGTTCAGTGGTAAATGTGACAGTAGTTTATAAGATTTGATGGCAAGGTACACTTGGTTATTTATTGCATAGAGGACAGGGTCAGACAAAACTGTCAGGGAGTCCCTCCATTGAGTCATGAGGTTCAGAAAAGATCCCCTTGCCTTCTAAACTCCTTCCTCAGAGAGGAGCCTAGGTGCAACTGGATCCAATCCTGGTCCCAGATGGTTTATGTCTAAAGGATTATATATGCACAATCAATCCTTTGTATCACTTAGCTAAGATTTTAAATTTTAGCATGCTATCAGCCACTTGCAGAGAATCTGTTGCGGTAAGGAATCTCTCAGCCTCAAGGAGTAACCATAAGAGGTGTGCAGCCCGCTGCCATGCAGGAGAACTCCAAGGGCTCTTGGGCTGCTCACTATTGATAGGGGTCTGATGGTTGGCTCATAGTAATGTTTACATACCGAGCACAGATCTTAGTTCCTTCATTGTGCTTAGGTGGGCACATTGCACAATAGCCCATGGCTATTGTACTGTTATCTGTCTCCTATGCATCCACTGGATGCCTCCACCAGGACTGACCAGTCACATCTATCATGACCTCCACAGGTGGTTATCACTTAAGTAGGGTTACGGGAAGAGGTCAGGGTCGGGGGGGGGGGGGGGGGGGG
>JAKFQP010000130.1:707990-761340 GCA_023375905.1 Nycticorax nycticorax | reverse complement strand
AGGGACCACACTGCCACACATACAAAACATTAAAAGCACACAAAAGTAAGGCAAAAGCATGCATTCAAATAGGCATTATATCTACATTTACTTATTAATTTCAGTGTAACTAGTATTAAAAGAAGCTTCTCTGTGGAGCAAGTATGGGTTTCTAGCACTATAATCCCAAGAACATCTAGTAGAAATTAAATTATGGCAGCCAGCCTATAGCAAAAATGTAGTTCTACTTCTCATTCAAGTAGTTCTCCTAAAACACTCTTTTCTGTCATTGTCCCATCCTTTGTTCTCTTTATACATCACAAAAAAGTTTTTTAAAGTCTTTAAAAGTATTTAAAATTAATTCTCATTTGTTAAAGAAAAAAGTCCTCAAAAGCAGAAAAAAAACTGACTGAAGCATTTAACACAGGTAACACAAGATTTTTAATTGTGGAATAATTTTAACTCAGAAGGAGCATAACTGAGAATTTAAGGAGTGTAAGGAAGCATGTAAAGATGGAGCAGGTCATCTACTGGCTAATACAAATGAACAAAACCCAGGCAAAGTCAGCAGAGCCACTTCACATCCCACCAAGTTTCCCTCTCTAGACACTATTATGAAAGTCCATAGGGTAATCATCATTACAGCAGTTGATACAAGAGTCCCTAGAATAACGTAGCATCCAATCTTGAATGAAATGCTGCAAAATTCTGCCTGAGGAACAAGAAGTGACTGGGGTTTTGTTTGTGTGTTGCCTTGCATGACAGCTAACGTTCATTCCCAAATGCATCATTAGGTGAAGTTTGCTCATGGCAAAAAAGATATCTTCATTTTAAGAGCAGCACAAGTCTGTGACAGTGAGACAAAAGGCTTGGTCTTACTTTGCCAAGCATTAGGTTATGCTTGTCCCTGACTGCAGAATCCAAGTGGGAGCTACTGCAGCAAAGGTGGACCTCATCAGAAGGTGATTGCTCTGTGAGACACATCTGCTCCCCCAGAGTGATACACATGCAGCCCCAGGGGCTGCTGAAAGACAACATGCTTTCCAACACCTCTTTGCAGCCAAGGCACCGCACTCCCACAGCTAAATCACAAGCTGCAGTGTAAAGGATGCCAACTCATTAAGATGTTTATTGATTAATGAGCAAACCATGAGGAAATTGGTAGAGCAGCAAAAGAATAAATGATCTCAGCAATCATAACAATTATATAATAATGCAGAGTAGTATGCTTGACTATAAAGCTATTAATTACAGCTCTTAAGTCTAATGAATGGCATACCTGAGCACAACTGAATTACAGTTCTGTAAGTATGGAGGTGCAAATCTATTTCCCGCTACACCAAGTTTGGACAGTAAGTCTGTAGAGCAGGAGGTCTCTCTGGCATCCTGAGGAGCTGGGGCATGTGAGTCAGTGTCACTGCTGACTGTTGACATCCACACTCCCCCCAGTTAAAGAACTACTCTTTCCCCCCCCCACCACCTAATTTTAAAACATCTTCCCTATTCTTTCTGAGTTCAGACTCATATTTTTGCCATCCTTGCACCCTTGCTCTCCCTCCAAGCTCCTCCCAATGGCATATTCCTGTTTGCATTTTCCTTAGTTCTCCCAGTTTTGTTACACTACCCAAATTTGTTATTTCTAGTACCGTTTCCAAGCCAGTGTTGGCTTTATGACAGGATTACTTCAGTATGAGTGGCTTTGTCCCCAAAGTTCCCCAACGTTGTCCATCCCAGACTGACCAAATTTTGTTTACCTTGTTCAGTTATTGAACAGTTACTTTACTTTAGCCTTGGTTCCCCTGCCTAGCTCCTGCCAAGCACAAGGAGGTTCTCACTATATGCACCAACTGTTTACATACCAGAGCAGCAGAGTAACCTGGTTTTCACACCTCTGCTGTGGGCTACAACAGGCCCTTGGCTGCAGTGGGACTGCATGTCCCCATGGGACCTCTGCTACACACAAATACGCAAAAACAGTTTGGGCTTGGTCAGCTGCAGCAGCAGTAACCACTCAGCCTTTAAAAGAAGTAAGAATCTTCTCAGCATATTTCTGTCCCTGTAACCAAGGAAAAACTTTTTTTTTTTTCAGTTCAATTTTGACTGCAAATCAGCATGGGCAAAACTATGCGCCTAACTCAGACCTTCATTGCCATCGTCTCCAAGCAAAGCTCTGGGGTTCTCTAGGCCGTAAAGATGATCTTCAAAGACTGAAGATATTTCTCACTTTGCACCCTGTTCATGTGACAGGATTTTTCTCCTTTTTTTCAAAAGAGGTCATCAAATCAGTCTTTCTTTCACCAGCTATCTCAATTTTGCCCTGGATCAGTAGCTCACCAGTGAATTATTACTCTTTATAAGCTTTCTTTACTCTAAAATTAGGATGGTCAAGCTTTGCTTTGTTTGGTTGGTTCTTTTTTCCTTCTGAATTTATCTTTCTTAAGCATGCAGGCTTCATTTTTAAAATAAGATTTTAAAGTGCTCATTTTCCTAGGGCATCAGTAAATAACACTGTATTATTTCATGGTCTGGTTTGCTCAGATTGAGTTTTGCAATTGGAAACTGCCTTATGCCTATATGATTCCTGAATTACACTTAAAAAGGCTATTAAAGTTATTTGATAGCCGTATAGAAGAAAAAGATTGCTTTTTAAAAAAAAAAAAAACACAACCCACCCTCTAGCACAGTTCTTTAAATTCAAGATAACTTCCTGGTGGACGGAGAAAAACAATATAATTAAAAAGTTGCCCTTCTTTGTGCAACCTCTTTGTTTAGTGCTAGAGGAAAACATTCAACTTGGAAACATGCAGTATACATTACACATGCTAACACACCAGATTTCTTCTTTTTTTCTCCTAGGCAGTTATCTCACACATGTAATCTATGGCAAAATTCTGGATTGTGTGTTTGTTAACTTCGTTGTAGAAGTAACATATGGCACAGGTTTTGTCTTGCAGAAATGAGTTGCCTCCCCTCCTCCCCCAAACCCCAAATAACATAGAAGTGTTTTCTCTTGCTGTGCTAGGAAGGAGCCTTTGTGCTCATACTGCAAAGGGCACAATACACATATCCCAGTACACATCTTTGTCCAGGCTGGAGATGTTTCTGATGGCACTGGCTGTATCTAAAAAAGGGGATACAGGAGCATTTCCCAGAACCCAAATCCAGAAACATGGCCCACCTGTGTCCCAGATGTGAGGTGGAAACTCTCTGATGCTGTCCACTATCAGTTCCTCTGGAAAGGGCAAACAGGCTGCATGGGAGCATGTACCTACTTCAGTAAATATTTGGTCTGAATCACTGACAAAACTAGATCTGAAGGTGCAGTACAGCATAGAGTAAGAACTTGGTACAAACTCTGAGTTTCTGCTTCTTCTCTATCAATTGGGATCATGTTAGGATGCCAGGTCAGCCAGGGCTTTGAGACTGATCTAGCTAAACTTCCTCCTACAGTCTACTTCCTCCTAAGCGCAAAAGGCTTTTCAGTTCAGTAAGCCAGGTTTTGTTAAAACATTTAGGAAAATTCACCTTGTAAGGAAAGCCAGAACAATTAGGTCAGATAGTAGAAATACAAAGGGTTCACACATAACTCGCCTGCCAGCATTGTCCTTGTGAGCAGATTCTTGCTTCTTACTGCAAGTTTGAGCTGGATCACAATGCCTGCTTCGCTCTCATGTCTGGACACTTCTTGTCCACCACAGCCTGTGACCCCCAGAAATTCCCTTTGTCTGGACAGGCTCAATTTTTTTTCTCAGGGAGGCATGGTCTCCTTCCCCTGGCGATGACCTTTTCCAGATTCAGACATTCTTCTCAGAGAAGCATAATGGATAACTAAGACTGCAAGAAAGGATTACCACCAGCCCCAGTGTTTCTGCATTCATAGTCTGCCAGGGCTACAGAGACTGTATTAATCTTGCCTGAACCTATCTCAAACTGTGACCACTTGCAGCTCAGTGGCAGTGCACAGCTGTGTAACCAGTACTGAGAGGAGGTGCGTGTGTCCTTCTTGGCCTTCGTTGAATCTTTATTCCTATATGCCATACCCGCAGTGCAAAAGGGAATATTTTTCTGGCATTTGGAAACTGGGAGTTAGATCAATTATGTTCATGGAAAATCAGACCTTAGCAAACAACTAGGTAACACAGGACTTGTGCAGGGCCATGTTCTCCTGCTCTCAGTGCACTGCGTGAAGTGCCACCGCAGTCTGTAGTGACACAGGCTGGTCCCAGCAGTCACACCCTTTGCTTTCCCCACTGCCGCCCGTACATTCTCATCCCCTCCTTGTTTCTCAGTTTGGCCCACAGGTGAGTTGCTTGCACAAGATAAACCACTGGAGAAAATAAACCCTTCCAAAACAGAAGTGAACAGGCAAGACAACAGCAGTAACGTAAACAGAACTAAGGAGTTGTGGGACTGCAGGAAGCACCACGAAACCAAACATTCAATCCTTTGTTCTGTTCTCCCTCTCCTGCCTGTCTCTTTCCAGTCCTTGTCTTTCCTGTTATCCCTGGTACCTTTATTTCCTGCTGGCCTAAAGAAAGGATTTTCTTTTTTTAAGTTTGTTTCCTCTTCAGAAACAGTCTGGGACAACTGCTTCACAACCAAACTGTTTCACCACCAAAGTAATCACTGTAAACTAATCTCAAATGAGGAGTTGGGTAGTGCACTGTCGAAAAAGAAACAGGCAGTATAAGGATCTCACTAAGGAGTGGAAGTGGCACAGCTGTAAAGGTTTTCTGGCTAGCCAGCACTAGCAATATTTGTTGTCTACAGGGTCTGGTTTCCAGAAAGAAAAGATGACAAGAGAAATGATGAATAGCAATTCCTTCTGTAACGAGCAATAAATTTCATTTGTGCTTAACAACAGCAGACCTACTCTGTTTTGCAAGAATTACCAAAAGGATTTTGACATTTTATCTCAGTAGGAGGAAGTACAAACATGTCATTTCACACAATAAGAACTCAGGAGGACTAACCAGGCTAATGGTAATCATTACTAGCTTCACACAGCTGGAGACAATGGACCACGTTTTTTTCCAGTATATACATATGCTGAACGTAGGAGTATTTGGTAAGGAAGGAATGAGTTGCAGCAGAGTTCGTCTTAGGTCTTTATTCAATTGCATATATCAGTTAAGCTCAACATGAGCTAGAGCACCAAAGAAGGAGACTTGACATGCCACTGTTCAGACATGAACCTGTTTCAGGAATGATACTGCATGCAAGCATGCATTGCACTCTGTCGTTTCCAGAAGGACTTCCTAAAAAAATGTATACTCCCAAAATAAGAACTGTGGTGAAGATCAGGTTCAAAGTGAAAAAAAGCATAAGTAACTTCAGTGAGTTAATTTATGAAGACCTTTACATTATCCCAGCAATTTCAGTCATCTGCCCCTCATAAATATGTATGTGCTTCTCTCGTCATCCAGGGACTGCACAGAATTTGTAACCCAGCCTAACCTGCACTGTCTTTTTTTTCCCAGCCTGTTCAGAATCACAGCATCACAGAATGGCTGAGCAAACAGAAAGTTTGTTCCCTGGAGGAACAATTGCATGGAAGGTGCAAGAAAGAGTCTGCATACAGATTTACCTTCTTTTAGGCACTGGGGAGGCATAATCCACTTGTAGATATCCCACGACTTAAGCTTACTCAAAGCTAGAGATTAGAAAAAATAAATATGTAGCTTCTGGCCTAATGCAGTTAAGATGTTAAAGGCAAAACAGGTACAAAATCAATGGATGAAAAACATATACTTCAAGGATTTATTCAGAGTTCAGTAGATACTGCAAGAGCTTCCAGATAAGGAGCAGGAGGAGCCTGAGTCATGCCTTTAATGTAAGTAAGAGGCCTCTTGCAAACACTGAAGTGAAACAAAATTTTCTGAGCTTTTCTCAGACTTGTCACAAAAAAAATATTCTCTGAAAAGGAATAAAATTAGAATTTTAAAGCTTAGGATTTTTTTTTTTTTTTGCCAGAGAAGTGAGAAAACATACAAGACTAAGAAGAAAAGGAGATGCATCAGGTATTCTGTTCACAGGAATAGTTATTTTTCCTTTGACTTCGGAGAAGCTACCTGAGTCCATAGCAGCTATGAATTCACAGCATGTTTTTCAACTGTCTCATGTTCCTATTTATCACCTGAGTTTGATTCATTTACTGGTCCCCACTGCAGAAGCGAGGAGCGGAAGTGAAGGGACAGTGTAGTCTCAGGGCACCACTGTGGCCTTCAGACAGATGGGGACGTAACTTCTCAAGGTGCACCCTAACACCTGCTCCACTTTCCAGGAGAGCTGGAATAATTGGCCAGTCAGGAATTCAAGGGAACTGACATTACAATGAACAAGAAGCCAGCACTGTTCTTCCATCCCCAAGCTGCTTATAAAATGTTATTCTTATTAAAATATTTTCTATACCCATCGTAACACATTGCAACTGACATGAGAAGAAAGTGATCTCAGATAACACAAAGATAAAATACTGCAATCACCAGGTGTAATAGCACCTGTAATAGCACCATTTTGAGGAAGAACAATTGTATAGAATGACATTATATTTCCCTCTAATGTTGGCTTTCTTCTTCAGACAATATATACCTTCTGCATGTTAAGTATGAATAGAGGAGCTATTGAGAAAAATAAAGGTAGGTGCCATGAATTGTTAATACCTGTTTATGTTCACCTGCCAGGAAGAAATCTAACCTCTAAAAGTTTGAGAAAAGGCCCAGGGAGTTAGTAATGGCTAGTCCAGCACATACTTTTTCGACAAAAAAATTAATATATATATATATGTATATTCTTCTGTATTAAGTCTGTACAATAATAAGAATATAGTTCTTTGCATACTTATTAGTTTTCTTCAACAAAAGTGTAATTTTCAGTGGGAGTCTGAGCTGATTAAAGAGAAATATATTTGGTTACGAGTAGTCCAAGCAAAACAAACATGATATCATTAACAGCTACACTTCACCTATGAAGACTGCATTTTTTATGGTTGCACCAGAAATAATGCTTGCACTGACAGTGTTCTCCAGTGACAGAGAAAACATTTAAACTGCACTGTTTTAACATTTCTGAAACCCCAGTTGTAGAACTGTTTCTCAGGAAGAATTCCCAGTATCATCTATGAGCTTTAGGACACATATTGCAAAAAGGAATTTTAAAATAATAAAAAAGTTACAAAAGCAGTTGATAGTATATAGGTTGGAAGACAAGCATTTGTGTCCCTCTCACAGTCAGTGATCAAAACATGATTGAATTCACAGGTACAGTATAAAAATGAGAGCTCAGTCCGTGACAGACCAGATGGTGCACTAGAAAAGTTGGCATGCTAGGATACAAAAAAAAACAGCCTAGTGGAACTAGTCTAGTGGATCCATATACTCGTTCAGTTGAGACTTCCTCCTTCCTTTTTTTCTGGGAAAAAAGCAAACTCATGGACTGGGTGATATTTGGGTACTTAAGCTTTCAGATCCTCTTCAGTACAGTGGTTCTGGAAATGTTTGGCAAAGTTTTCTTAGAAAATGCAGATACAAAATGCATTTTATTTAAGTGAAATTTTCCTAGAAATATGAAATTTTTATTAAATGTTTGTAAGGATGGAATTTGTGAGAGCAAGTGAGGTATTTGCTTGCTATGTGAGACACATCAACACAATCCAAGCGAAGAGAACAGCACCTGCATGTCCTTTGCTGAAAGATAGCACTCTAGTCTCTTAGTTTTCAATCTCCTCAGTTAAGCATCAGCAGAGATTCAGAAAGGAAAATGAAAAAAAAAGAAAAAAAAAATCTTGGAAGGTTTTGATATTCTTCCAGTGCAAAGCTGGGAAAAAGTCACTTTGGAATGGGAATGTGCGGATCCGTGTGTGAGAAGTTCTGCCCTCCCAACCAGCTCTCTTCAGGAGAAAGCACTGAAGTATAAAATTACCAAACATAAAACCAAAAATTAAGCTTGCTCCTATTCCACTGAATATGTTCTTATCCCACTGATCTATTTTTCCAGATTTTGTGTGTACCCTATTTTCCTGTCCCTTCTGCTCTGCCTACTGGTCTCTCTTGCCACTTACCGGAAGAGTATGGACAGTATAACTCAGCTTTGTGTCTCTCATGCATTCTCCAGAAATAAAAAGACTCACAGCTTTCCCATGATCTCTCAGTCCACTATGGGGCTAGGTTTGTCATTATGGGAGACAGTAGACAGAGGAGATTTTAGCATTTGCTTTCTGCCTTCACAGGTCTCAACACAATCCATAAATAATGGATAAATTAATTAATATTGGTGAAGGATTCAGATAGTGTGGTGATAAATGCTTGCAGAAAGGCTCATTCATTAGGATGTATTCAGAGCCATTAATCCAACTTTGGAGAGCAAAATCTGCCTTGAAAGACAAACAGGAAACAACACATGTTTCCACGGAGGTAGGATAAGGAGATGAAACCTCATATTTGCCTATGAAAACAAAGTTAATTTTTTTTATCCTTTAAGCTCATCTCAAAAGAAATTAGGTTAAGTATTGAAAAATGTTCTATTTTATTATTCATATATTTTTAATATATTTGCTAAAAAAATTGTAATCTTATCACCACCAGAATTATGAGGGTTAAAAAAAAATGGAGTATGGTGTTCTTCCAGTAGAATATTTTCAGCAGTTTCTAGTTAACTGCTAATGTACCATTTTAGTTATTAGATAGAATGCTGGTCAAATTCATTGCACTTAAGGTCTCAGGATAACATAATTCATTTGGGGGATGCAGAAAATATGTAAAATACAACTGAAAGATTTATAGTGACATTTTCTCCACACTCTCAACTGCTGACTTCACAGTGAAATTTCTGAAATGTCTTTGGATTCTGGGGAGAAAGCAGTTACTTTTGAAATATATGGTTAAGATGCAATTAGGAGGCAAAGATTAACCACCTATAGAAGCTATAAATCAGCACATTGACTTATATTTCTCAAGAAAGATCTGTCTGGATGTAATTAATGACCAAGCAAGTAATATGCCAAAAATTATTACAGGTCTACATTTAGAACTTTGTGAGTTTTGTATTCTTCTATGTTACTCTACGCTTCTTCTAGCTCTATTTTTTAAGTATAAAAAATTTCAATTACAGCTGATATAAGAAAAAGTGTTATACATGATATAAATATATTTATACATTCTATTAGAGTATTAATATGACTGCTCAAAGAAGTATAGATTTAGCAGAAATTTATGTTTAAAGCATTAAGATCTGACTGAAAACATCAATAGACAAGGAAATTTCTGAATAAAACCAGCCTAACTTTATAGAACTACAACATACCCTCCGCTTTACCTAAGATGACAATGGTTGTAAGAAATCAAAATCAGGGGAGGGTTATTCAAGTGCTTTAACCAGACAAAATGATCTTTGCCTTATCAACACAGGAAACAGACCAACTTAAATGGGTAGAGAACTGGATAATAAGCCATCCACATGTTTTCATGGAGAATCTTGTAGTAATACGTGAAAAGTTAAAGAAATAAGAAACTAGTAACACTACCTGACCATGTATGACACAGCAGAACAGGAGTGCATCTTCATACGAGGCACTACAGAAGGATCTACCTTGTATAGGTTTTCCTCACAGACCACAGTTTACTGTTAAGTAATACTATATTTTCTAGGTATCTCCACAGAGAATGGCCAGACAACTGTAAAATGCTTCTCAAAAAAGTAGAGATCTGGAAGTGTGAGTGGACATGGTGATTCCAGCCTCACATTTTACTTCTTTTCCCAGGCAAAACCACAAAGAATAAAGCATTCTTAAAGAAAAACTGCTTTCCAATTCTATGTACTGTTATTGATCTCCTTCAAAATAAACCATGAGCTAGTTTGCTCCCAAAGTTTGTCTCTTTTCGTAAAAAGTTAATTCCTAACCACTGAAACAGAGAAACCCAGGCATCAGAAAAAATCCCAGCTGAGTACAGGATGAACATTTTGGGAAATAAAGGGACAGCTCC
Organism: Nycticorax nycticorax; assembly: GCA_023375905.1. Classification (NCBI taxonomy): domain Eukaryota; kingdom Metazoa; phylum Chordata; class Aves; order Pelecaniformes; family Ardeidae; genus Nycticorax; species Nycticorax nycticorax. The sequence goes on along the minus strand of JAKFQP010000130.1, from coordinate 751,381 downwards.
CAGTAAGTATCTTTCTGGGTCCTATCCAAGGAAAATTAGGTTTTAAGATGCCTTTCTTCCTGGCTTGTAGAGATGCAAGCATATTGGGCATTTATATCTTGCCAGCAGATTGGTGAGAGGCACTTTCTCCTCCTCCCACCTTCCCAGTTCCTTCTCAAAATGTGGTTTTATGAGCAGAATCTAATTCTAGACACTCATTTAGCCCTGGAAAGAAGTCACCAGTAAACACGAAGGAGCAGTCCGACAAAGACTGGCCCTTGACAGAAAGGTGCAGCAGACTTGAAATCCCTGTTCGCGTCAGAGTTCATCAACACAGAGGATGCAGAAAGGTACCTGCTGCTCACAAGCAAGACATGTTTTCTAAGGGATGACGAGAAAACAGAACCTGCTTGAACACACAATCATCGAATTAGGAAGCTGGAAATGAACACTGGCAAGTGTTCGTCAGGGACTTTCCACTTCATGTTCAGGGGAAGAAGACTGAGCTGCCTATTTTTCAGGGTCTGCTTTTTTTTCTTTTCTATTCTCCTGGTGAAAATTTCAGTAGTCTAGGGAACAGGAGGCTTCTCCTTTTTTGATTACCTCAGAGATATTCAGACCTGAGGAAGTGCACGGGGGGCAGGGGAAGGGAGAAGGGGGGAGCTGCCTGGGAGATGCACGGCCCCGTGGAGAGGTCCCGCTGCACAGTCTGACAGGAGCGAATGCTGCAGGTCTCATTGTGCCTGGCATTTCACTGTTTGCTTCACAGATGCTGTATACCAACAAAAAATTTTAGGTGATAGAAAGTAAAGTTTCACCACAAAACCAACCATTTGTCTTCATGAAACAGAGAGCACAGTGAGCGGTAGGGGTTACAAACCCTTCCCAAGCATCATGCCTTGTGCTTTCTTGTTGCTTACATGGGTATTTTTCTCTGTGTTGTACCTCTGGCAAGCCCTTGATGGCTGCATTCACGGATTACACCTTGTCTACATCTGGAGACGTACCAGGGAAATATGGGGATTTAAACATCATCATTCCCACATCTCTCTTTCAAACTGAGTACACTTGACCCAGACCACTTCATCCCACCTCTCACATTCACTGCAACGGCTGTGTTTAATGCTTTTCGTCTGCTTGAGTTGGTTTTATGTTATTACAAATCTAGGTTTCAGCTTTTTGGTTGAGGGAATTCTTTTTGTTTGTTTTTATTAGTAGCACTATTTTTTTTTTTTTTTGTTTCAAGGTAAGAATGAGTACATCTTTCCAGGCAGCTTCTATGCTTGCATTAAGAAGTAGCTGCAACACTTTGGGGCTCAAAGGGGGAATTTCTTGGCCTATCCTCCCCATGCTACTGCAGACTGCAAGGGAGAAGTGAAAAGAAAATGTGTAATGCAGGAGACGCTGCCTTCCTCCTCCCTCTCTGCTCACAAATAACCCTTTTTTTGCTAACGCACAGTCCTACTTTCACTGACTCATTCAAGCTCCCAGAGCACTCGTGTTTCTGTTAAAGAGATATGCCTTCTCTCTTACTTAGCATTTTTATCTACAGTGTGACAATAGGAAGCTTTTTTTTGTCCATGGAAATGACTCCCCTTTTTCCTTCAGTGCTCAAGTCCATGGGTCCACAGAAGGACGAGGAGAAGGGGACAGCCCTTTGCATTATGCTATTCTGCTCCTTGCTTCAAAGGGCTTTAGCTCAGGTTTGAGACTCTCTGGAGCAGGCACTGCCTATTTTTGTGATGTTAACAGTCTGACACACCAGGGTCTTACATCTCAGAAATGCCTCCCGGACATTGCTGCAAAGTAAGTGCTTTCAGACAAAAGAGCAAGTTCTGACTTCTCACGCCTCACCCAGGTACTTCTTAGCCAGGGTGACACAGATTTCAGTCCATCTAGTGACCACTGATTGGTTTCACAGTTGCTACAAAATTTCTGGGGCCTGAAGTTAGTGCAAAAGTTGCAGAAAGAGTGGGGAAGATTACGGAAGGGTTCATCTTGAGTGTGCTGACCAGGCATATGGAGGACAATCAGAGGATCAGGCCCAGCCAGCATGGGTTCATGAAAGGCAGGTCCTGCCTGACCAACCTGATTTCCTTCTATGACCAGGTGACCCACAAGGGGGATGAGGGAAAGGCTGTGAATGTTGTCTACCTGGACTTTAGTAAAGCCTTTGACACCATTTCCCACAGCATTCTCCTGGAGAAACTGGCTGCCCATGGAGTGGACAAGCATGTTCTTTGCTGGGTAAAAAACTGTCTAGATGGCCGGGCTCAAAGGATGGTAGTGAATGGAGTAAAATCCATTTTTACTCCATCCACCGTCACAAGAGGTGTTCCCCAGGGCTCAGTGTTGGGGTCAGTTCTGTTTAATATCTTTATCAATTACCTGGACAAGGGGATTGAGTGCACCCTCAGCAAGTTTGCAGAAGACACCAAACTGGATGAAAGTGTTTCCCTGCTTGAGGGTAGGAAGGCTCTAGAGAGGGACCCAGTCAGGCTGGATCAATGGGGTGCATCCAATTGCATGAGGTTCAACAAGGCCAGGTGTTGGGTCCTGCACTTGGGTCACAACAACCCCATGCAACGCTACAGGCTTGGGGACGAGTGGCTGGAAAACTGCCCTGTAGAAAAAGACCTGGGGGTGTTGGTTGACAGCCGGCTGAATACGAGCCAGCAGTGTGCCCAGGTGGCCAAGAAGGTCAACAGCACCCTGGCTTCTATCAGGAATAGTGTGGCCAGCAGGAGCAGGGCAGTGATCGTGCCCCTGTACTCATCACTGGTGAGGCCACACTTCAAATACTGGCTTCAGTTTTGGGCCCCTCACTACAGGAAAGACGTTGCGTTGCTGGAACATGTCCAGAGGAGAGCCACAAAGCTGGGGAGGGGTCTGGAGCACAAGCCCTGTGAGGAGCGGCTGAGGGAGCTGGGGCTGTTCAGCCTGGAGAAGAGGAGGCTGAGGGGAGCCCTTATCGCCCTCTACAACTGCCTGACAGGAGGCTGTAGCAAGGTGGGGGTCGGCCTCTTCTCCCCGTAACGGGCAATAGGATGAGGGGAAATGGCCTCAAGTTGCGCTAGGGCAGGTTTAGGTTGGACATTAGGAAAGATTTTTCACTGAGAGGGTTGCCAGGAACTGGAAGGGGCTGCCCAGGGAAGTGGCTGAGTCCCCATCCCTGGAGGTATTTAAAAGCCAGGCAGACAAGGTGCTTAGGGACGTGGTTTAGTCATGGGATGGCAGTGCTAGGTTAACGGTTGGACTTGATGATCTTAAAGGTCTTTTCCAACCTAAACAATTCTATGATTTTATGAGAGAGAATTTATTAAATGTGAATTTATTAAATATCTACATTTGCCCACAGCTGATCAAAAATAAGTACATTGGTTTAATGGGAAAAAAATCTTTACACAAAATTAATTAGTTCATTAAAAAAAAATCTGTCCAGTTCTACTGTAACCAGGAAAATAATAATAATTATTATATTTATATAAATATAAATGTTTGAAATGGAGAGTAATTTGTGAATGATGAAACCTAGTACAAAGATAGACCTAAAAAAATGAATATAAGTAGTAAGGTTCTCTACCTAAAATATACAAAGACTAAAGAGTATAAAGAGTTAACTGATGCTCTGATGCTGTGAAGTTTCAGAAGGGCTTTGGAGAAGATGCTTCATGAGGTAGAAAATTAATAGTTTATGTGTGATCCATTGCCTTTAATAGTGTCTGGGGTCAAAAAGCAGCCAAATACCTGCAGTGAAGCAGAGAGCTCTGGCTCAGATTTACTTCACACTTAAGATAAAGCTTAAAAATTTGTCTACAGGTTTTAGGAGCATATGCCCCATTTTTGCAAAACCAGCTCCAGCTTTTGGCAGTTTGTATTTTGGTGGCCACACTTACACAAAGCCACAGGAACACATTGCTTGAAGAGGTGTTGTTCCTGACCCTGAGCCAAACCCAGGGTACATCCCTTTTCTGTACCAGAATGTGACCTGGCCAAGGACCATATGACATGTGACCCCTGCCTCCCAGACCTTCTTGAAAAAGGAAACTTGAGCACACAAGGAGGGAGAAAGGCATAATGCTCTGCAGCTAGATCCCAGGTCTGGGCAGCTGGAAACAAGCATTAATGACATATAAAATACATCTGCCCCATTGTGCAAATTCAAAAGCAACAGCGGACTAAAGTCTCCCCAGTGGCAAGACACTAGACTGTAAAACCTATTTAAATACTTTTGAGAATTATATTCTAATTTAATTTTGAAAACAGCACTTTGCTATCCAATAATGTGCAAATAGCAAAACCAAATTCATAGTCAAAGCCTTTTTCTTTTAGCACACTTTTCAATGCATATTAAAAAAAAAAAAGCAAGAAACCACTCTGTCATCTCCCCTTCATGATAACTGAGCCCCTTCTCTATTCCAACCCTTTATTCTCAGAGTATGTATTTGGAATTAACAATTCTGTTTCCCCAGCCCTTCTTTCTAATTTATTTAGAATTGAACAATGAGTACAAAATATTATCAGCCAGAGGCATATATATATGTAAGCATTCTTTTATGAACATGTATCCTGAGTGATCACATAAGATTAATTTCTTTAGGAAACAAATCTAAACTTTTTTTTTTTTTTTTAATAAACTGTGAAGATTTCAGGAACACATGGCTGCCTATGCACTATGTGGTTGGTCCATACCATATTTGATCACAGGAATTTTAATTAATTTTAAATTTAAATGAATCTCTAGCACCTTGAGGATTGGGCGTGTGTCTATTTAAAAGGAGACAGATGGCCAGTTTTTATCTAGCGGTTGCATTCCCCTTCTCCTTTAACCTGCAAAGCTCAGTTTTAAGTGAGAGGGTGGGCAGATCCCATTCCTTATTTTAGCTCCTGTTCCTCTTATGTTCTTGATGGAGGAATAGAAATCAGCATATTTGGAGGAAAAGCTGCAAGATGCTGCTGTGGAAACTGGCTGCTTATCTGCTGCTGCAAGCAGATTCCATTATTTGATTAAAAAGAAACTGGTTATTCTTTATCCCCATGACTGACTGTGCTCTACAGACATCTTTTTGGCCAGACTTGGTAATACAGGAAAGGAACAGAGTGCACACTGGAAACAAGGCTGGGAAATATTTACAAATGCTGCTGTTCTTTTTTTTTTTGGCATAGAGTATCTTTGCATTCCTTATTCCACAGTTTGTTTGCTGAATCTGCTTACACTTACATCCCTTAATCATAAACACTTATGCACAAGGCTGTGGGGGGGGGGGGGGGGGTGCTTTAATCTGGATATTTCTTAGACATTGCATCTGAGCAAGTAGAGGGATGATACCTTGATTTGTTAGTGATCAATCACACCCCAGGCAGCCAGCACACAAATCAGAACTGATAATGTCCCTTCATGGCATATTGTTCCCTGTGGCAAAATAGAACTCATCTTTAAATTCTCCTCCTCTTTTCATCCATCAGAGGACAAAATCAAGAGCTCTGGAAAGAGCATAGCCCAAGTAATTCTTACAGCTGAGCAGACATCAATACTTACAGACCTACTCAGGGTTTACAAACACTGCACAGTAGGACATCTCAAAACAGGACTGGCTAAGGATCAAAACAGATTATAAGACATAATTGGTCAGGACACCGATGTTTCTGGCAATACAGAATTACTCACAACACTGATCATTGTGTACACCGAAGGGTGCATAGGACAGCTTTGGACGTAAAGAGAGACAAAAACAAAGTGTCAGGACACAGCATGGATAACAGCCTCTTCTCACCATGTCACACATGCTCACTGGGTAGTTATTCTGGGCAGAAGCGTGCTTTTGTGCACATAGGATTTTTGTTGTATGGGCTTTGCCCACCTTCCTGCATCAGATCTCCCTCTTCCTGGTGAGACCCAGGCAGCCGTTACCAAAGCCAGCCCAGGCTCTAGTGCCCAGCCTAAACATCCAGGCAGGAAGGACTGTGGAGCTGCTTCCAAAATGGAAGGTCCTGCCTCACCGAAGTCTCTACTTTCAGGCAAAGTAAGCCCCACACTAGCAAACCTCTGCAACCAGGAGGATTCTGGTCTAGTGTATCTTTTCATATCTGGCCAGGCTTTTAATTACATCTTTTCCCAAATGAGTTCACAAGACAAAATGCAGGAATAAGGGCAAAATGTCCATCCACTCCTGAAATGCTCTCCTTGCAGTGAGAAGGGTCACTGTGAGGAGCAAATGCAGAAGCAAATACTTAAACAAAATGCTACAGAAAGAAGTTTATCTGAAGAAAGGCGATATGAATGCACATCAAGGATTAAATGCAGAAAAAAATTGTAAAAGCTTAGCTACCAGAAAAGATATGGACTCCATATCCATATCCTGCTACCTCACATTGTAACACCTGAAAGATATAGACAACAATGTGTAAAATCAACATTCATGCTTGTCGCGGTTTAGTCCCAGCCAGCAGCTAAGTACCATATGGCCGCTTGCTCACCCTCAGCACCACCACTTCTAGAAAACTTCCCTTGGTAGTCCTGTTTATGCGATAGTTAACGACAGCCTATACTCAGTCCTACTATCACAGTGGTATATTACTAAACTCACATGAGTGAGTAAAAGTGTGCACAGATCATGTCCTCAAGGCTTGTGGTTAACTAGGGATGGATGCAGTGGTGTAACACTGCATTGCCCACACCCATGTCTGTGGCGGTGTGCTCCCCCCTCGCCTCTGACTCCCCCTCCCTTGACCTCTTTCAAGTGATAACCACCTGTGGCGGTGGTGATAGACGTGTCTGGTCTGTGTCTGGTCCTGAAGGGTGTACCCACTGGATGTGGGGGGAGACAGATAACAACACAATAGCCAGTGGCTATTGTGGAATGTGCCCACCTAAGCACAGTGGACAGTATGCAAATATGACCATGAGCCAATTATCAGACCCCCATAAATAGTGAGCAGCCCAAGAGCCCTTGGAGTTCTCCTGCACGGTAGTGGGCTGCACGCCAGGATCTCCCCTTGAGCAGGGACACCTCTCAAGGTTATTCCTCGAGGTTGAGACTCCTTACCGCAACAGAGACTCTGCAAGTGGCTGATAGCATGCTAAAATTTGAAATCTTAGCTAAGTGACATAAAGGATTAATTGTGCATATATAATCCTCTAGACATAAACCGTTGACTAAGTCTGGGACCAGGATTGGATCCAGTTGCACCTAGGCTCCTCTCTGAGGGAGTTTAGAAGGCAAGGGGATCTTTTCTGAACCTCATGACTTAATGGGAGGGTCTCCCTGACAGCTTTGTCTGACCCTGTCCTCTATGCAGTAAATAACCAAGTGTACCTTGCCATTGAATCTTATAAACTATTGTCGCATTTATCACTGACCTTTGTTAACTCACTGTTTTACACCAATAAACCATATTATTTTTGCCTCCCTCTCACTCCATCCATGACAATGTCTCTCCTATTCCTTTTGAGCTTTTTGAGTTCTTCTTATCTTTGAATGTCAGCATCATCTAAGCCCAAACCTACTTTGTAGTAAGAGTCTTAGGATTAGGTGCCTTCTTTGGACTCAGATGTTGCCCATTAAAATTAAGAGCCAAGAATGAAGTAAGGAACACAAGCTCATTTTCAGCCTTCCCATGCCTGGATGCATCTTCAGGTAGTGAGAACTGTTGACTGAAGAGGGTGAAAGTACACAATAAGATTAGGCTTATTTAAAATGTGAGTAATCATAGTATGGATTGTGGTTTTATGTCTAGGAGCTCTTTTCTTTAAGGGTCGTAATACCGTTTGACTAATAGAAGATAGTCTATAATGTCAAAAGTAGCTACTGTAACTGAAGCAACAGCATATTTTATTGGAACAGATGTTCTGCAAATGAGCAGGGAATAAGGAGAGCAGTTGTCGTTTTGATGCTGTTTAAAGGGCAAGAGTGATGCCAATCATAATTACCATCTGCTATAGTACATAAAGTATCCATATGCTCTTTAGATGGCCCCAAAGTTGATTTGAACTACCATACTGAGATTTCTCATTTGAGGACAAGACAGCTCTACATCCCCTTATTAGTTCCTGACTGACAAGAGCCCTGAGAGCAGTTAACGTAAATGTCTCAAAATCCTGGCTCAGGCAGTCATTGATTAAATTTAGAGTAGACCAACCTTTGCCATTCTCCTGTCTTGGATCTTCTGCCATGATAGCATTTACCATCTGAAGTCTAAGTGTGCCAGGCAGCTGTTCAAAAACATAAACCCAATCTACAAATCCTCATTCTCCCACTGTAGAGGGCTTGCGACGTTTCTCATAATTCTACAAATGCCACGTTAAGAGCCCACACTCTTCTGGGCATCGGCTCAGAAACCAGCTCTGTAGTTAACCTTCCTTACCCCACCTTCCAAATGAAATGTCTTTCTTCTTTCAGCTGAGTTCATTTACAACAATATTTCACATAGTAAAAAGAGACCTCTCACATCCATCACGCACACAGAGGAAAAAATATTTTTAACCTTGCATAGCTATTGCCCACATTCTTCTTTGCAGCTAGATTATACATTAAGTTCATGAGTTTTCCAGCAAAATTTTATATCAACAAGGTTAACAAATATTTGTCATGAACCCAAAGAAATAAGTTCAAAATTGTCTATAGTACAAGACTAAAACACTGGATTCATTCATTTTCTAGCTTAAATTTAAGATTTTTTTTTTTTTTTTGCTTACACAGAAAATAATGAAACATATCGGCACCTGTGTGGAAATATACTGGTGATCCATTCATTCACATCTTTTTCCACAGCAGTACAAATAACAGATATCTGAAAGGATGGTGACATACCCAGTATAAAACAGCAGTGGTTCAAATGACATTTTGTTGCTAAGCCCAGCCAGTTATTAACAAGCTTATTCTCCAAAGGAGTTTAGCTTATATGCTCCTCCCCTCCCCCTTTTTTTTTATTTTGTCATGCGTGTTTTCATCACCACATGATTGTCTGGTTTTGGAATCCACTTGTGATTTACTTGGCAGCAAAACCTATGGAAATGAGTTCCAGAGGTTAAGACATTTCACATAACTAGTTTTAACACACTATCACAGGTTAGCTTTGGGTATCTTCTCACTGTTGTGTTCATGAGAATGCATCGAAAGGAAAATTTTTGGTATATTACCTCTTTTTTCCAATTCCTTCTCACAAGGCTGTAAGTAAATTATGGAATTTCCCCATTTCTGAGCTATTTCAATTTGGACTTAACTCTTTAAGTGACCATAGTTTAATGGCCAGCATACAAGAACTTGGGTTCTGTCTTCCTCCAATTATTTATCTCCAAAGCTGGAGAAGTTCCTCTGAGGTTCCCCTGGCACAGCCACATTCCTGTGGTTTTCAGGGATGGTAACTGAAGTAGATTGTCTTCTGGGCTGCTCTGGGGAAAGAAACATCTTCCTGGGCTTCTTTGTTTTCCCTTAATCCTTTATAATGAGCTATTACAGACATCCTTTCATATTTTTTATATCAGTTATTTCCCTCTTCTGTATAAGGATGACTATAGTATGATGTTGGGGGACATTTCACAGGGAAATGGCTCCCTTTAATTCAGAGATAAAAGACCATGCCAACAGGTAAACTATTTCTCTCAACATCTTCTATAAATAGCAGCAGAGCTACCACACAACCTTCCACATTCTGCTCCAGCAGCAAAATGCACATTAACAATACAATTCTTCTATGAACGTGCAGAAAAATGTGTGTACTAATAGAGACTGTGAGGGAGGAAACCTTACAAATACAACAGTACTATAAACACAATTACTCTCCTTCAGGAAAGGATAAGAGAGAAAATTAATCTCAGGTGACGGATTGTTAGTCATGTTATATAATGCTGGAGGGCATTCAGCTACAATAGTGATCCAGTGATGAAACTGGAAAAGAACTATTGCAGATACCATGGTGTTGTTCATATGCTTTTAATTTTAAAAAATAAAATCCTAAACTAAAGAGGACAAAATCAGCTCCTATAACAACTCCTGCAGAGTGCGACTCTTTTGTATGGTCATTGTACTTTGAGCACACTCCATTTTGTTTTATTTTATTTTATTATTCTGTGAGTAATAAGCTGTAAGTTTAAGTGTGAGAGGTTTTAGAGAGGCCTATTTCATTTTATGTTAACATAGATATCCATTATTAGGAAATTGCCCATTGCTAAGTTTTATCTGCAATATGGTTCACCAAAAGATTAATTAACATTCTTTGGTCTGCTGAAATATTGCATGATATTGTTCTTAATACTGAATGCACAAAATTCTATCTAGAGCAAAACTGTGAAATGGAAAGTTGACTATAAAGACTAAAAGGTAGCAAGAATATATTAATGATTTACATTAACATTCATTATCATTCTAAAAAGCAGCATAAAGGCCATAGGGAATTGTAGGGTTTATATAATTTCACTCTAATTATTCTAATTTACTGTAATTAAGACACCAAAAAAAATCCAGTAAGAGAAAGCAATAACATCCTTTCAATACTAGTAAGAGAAAAACAGTCCTGCATTTATATGGTGTTATTAACCAGAACGTGGTGAGAGTGGGAAAAATGCACGGAAGACATCTTGATATTGAAAATGTTATTTATATATTTGTGTAGGTGTTTATAGAGGAAGAATTTTTAAAATACATTTACTTCCATACATTTTTTCCTTTAATTTCTTTCAAGGTTATCACCTGCATTAAAATCAATGGGACAAAAGCCTGGATGAGGTCTCAAGGGCCCTAGCTGCATATACAGTCTGTCACCGGCAAGGGATACACAGCAAACCAAGCTGGTTCACTGTTATTCTCACCTGTGCAGTTGGGATACTGTCCTGACCTCTGCTTCAGACTGTTAAGATCCATAAATAAAATCTGAAAATTCATCAGCCAGCCATCTGTGATATACCCATTTCCTCTTGCAGGCTCCAGTTTTCTATAGGAAATCATGTATGGTGTTAAGCCATCTTTTGCACACATGATGAATGGTAGCTCAATACCAGCATAGCTCTTGTGTTCACTTGGTAACTAATCACTTAAAACAGCACTGAGGTGGTCTCAAAGCTATTGCTGATGTATAGTTAAAATCTTAGCTGTTAGATGGACACAGAAATGGAGAAAAAATATTACTTACTTAATTCACAACACACAGTGAACTACCAGGCTCTGGTAGAACCACTCCACATTCACTGCCACTGTCGTTTAAACTGCAGGACGGGTGCTTGATCTTCCTGCCTCATATCAACAACCCTGGAATTACAGGGGAGCTGGGAAAAGTCAGGAAGCATCAGTTTCTTGTCTTCAGGGGTGAAGGCACACGAGCAAGTCGAGGGAGAGGGCAGGAAGGCAGGGTGCCAGGATCACACGTTCATCACTCAGATCTGGATGCTTCAAACCAGTTGTCTGAATTCTTCTGTCAAAACAGCTCGTGCATTTCTGAATCCTCTTCTATCAAGTCCCTTTTGCTACTGAACAAAATCCTTGGCAATCCCCCCCTGCCCTTGGCTTAAATTATTTCCAGCCCATTTTTCTCAGATGTTACATAACAGGTAATACAAATTTCTATACACTTTCAAACTGCTTTATGATCTTCAGGTGAAAACAACTAAGTGCAAAATATTATTGAATATAGTAAGGAAATTAATATGTGAAATAGAGCTGAAAAAAAACCCTTTCATATATAGAATGTGATAAAAAAAAGAGAATGTCATTTTCCTGACAGGCCATGATTCTTTTTTTTATGTATAATCACTGGTTTATACATAGAGTTTCACTTTTATGAATGTCAGAGAATGACAGGACAAGAGGAAAAGGTCTTAAAGAACAGGCCAGAAAGATCCAGCAATCCAAGGTCTCAGCAGCAGACTGGCAGACAAAAATCCACTGAATTTAGAAAGTTTCTCAGCACTTTGAAATGCTTCTGAAGATATGAGGTCTGGCATGATCCAAGGCTTAGATTATGAGAAATGTTCCATTCCGTGACCAGGACAATTTTGATTCTTTAAATGTTATCTGTGAGCTCTAAACATGTCTGTATCTATAGCTGCATATATAATACACAAACACATATTTCTGCTATATTTGTAGCACTGAGAAGTTGCTGATGTATAGGTAGGAAAGAAACCCAGCTTTAGCTGGTTGGGGACTGCTTCTGTAGGGTTCAGGGTATGTCCACCGCAAGAGAAGATCTCAAGCTGTGAGTAGTATTAGAGATTGGTTTGTGCCTTGGCAGGTGGGTGAACCTCTCTAAATCAAAACTTTCTTTCTGTACAGAGTTTTCTGCCCATTTATTTGTCTGTCCTGTTAACATAAGAACAGCCTGCAGTAAGCACAGTGGGAATCCTTATTTCAAGGGGGATCTCAAAGCACTGCAACAACACAAATGAAGAAAAATAACATCATGGGTTTACTATGTTTTACAGGAGTTTCTAGTTTGCAATGAAATTGTATGTACATAATGCCCCAGCATGCTTCGTGATGATGGCACGCAGCAAGATGCAACCATGCATGCTGGGAAAGGACATCCACAGAGTGGTAAGATGGCTTGGGAAGTCAGTAAAGTCATCCAGCCCAGGCCTGTGAGGATGAACGGCAGAGATCTTCATCACAGAACACAGCCTCCCAGTCCTGAAAGCCGCTACTTCATCCAGCACTTTTCTAGATCAGACCCCTAGTAATTATCAGATCCCATGTGACCCTGGGAATCTGCTCATTTACGACAGCAAGGCTCTTAACTCTCAGGTCCCAGATCCCTGGCAAATCTATTTTCAGTCAGCTTCAATGAAAATAAAACAATTAATGAGAAGCTAAAGTACAGACCACTAAGAGAAATAAGTATGGTTAGAGGTACTTAAATGGATTCATACCTTAAAGCAATGCATACACACACCTGGCCAGATGTAGCTTTCTGGAAGCATAAGACTAAGTAGTAAGTCCATAATCATGTAAGTCTAGACAACATTTCAGAAAACATTCTGACATAGTCCTGATGCAGGTCACTTTAAGCTTATGTGAATTGACTGAATTGACGAAAAGTCTGCAAAATCACAATTTGCTATTTACAATCTAAATTTGTATTTCAAGAATTTCTATCACCCATTATAAACAGGGAATTGGGAAAGCAGAAAAAAAAAAAAATGTCTGCATGTTTTTCTTTCCCTTGAAGAAAAATCTACTTTAGAGGTACTCTTTTCCATTCATCAAAAAAGTTATAAAACAGTGCAATGCAAAGGATAATATATTCAATTTCTTATTCAAGTGGAATATCCTTCTCCTTCTTCTTACCTCACTTATCCTCTGTTCTCCCCGTCTTTCTAGCCCACACACATATGTTTTGTCATCAACTACTTCAAGAGTACCAAATGTGCACATTCCCACCCAAATTATATCAAAATAAAGGCCACTGAGTTTTGAACATCCATCCCCCCTTTCCCCATTCCTCTTGAAAGAAAAGTCTTCGAGGCTGAGAAAGAGGAAGTTCAATAAAGGGATGTTCGAACTAGCATGCAAGGATGTCTTTGATACTATTACACCCCACATCTGGGCTCAAAGCCGTCTAAAGCACACACTTGGTTCCCAACTGCCAGCACGCAGTAGGTTTGACAACAGATGTGTAGTTGACCTTCATCTGTCCAGCAAGACTAATACTTTGGCTTTATTGTGCATGCATTGACTACCTTATCCCACCTGTGATCTTGAATCCTGTGTGCTCGCCTTGGACTTGCTTGAGATGCTTTACCTGTTTGAACTCGTTCAACATGACATGCCTCCTGAATCATTTAAACCTGTCTTCTGGGACCCAGATTTTACTTGAACACTATGCAGGTAGAAAAATGTGTCCATGAAGTTTGGTAGCTATCAGCAAGACAGAAAAAAACCTGCAAAAAGATAGTTAAGCAGGAAAGGAAAAGTGATATAATGAGAGGTCTACATCTTTTCTCTGACAAGGTTTATGCTCTGTAATTACAGGAAGATGCTTTCTCTTTCTCTGCTCTCTCCCCTTTTTAATACCAGGGAGCTCATATTTCACATGTGAAAGAAATGAAAAAGATTTAATTAAATAGCAACATATCTTAGGAGAAAATATACCCCGAGACACTGATGTCTTATCTTTAGTCAAGCCAAATGGACTTTTGGGGGGAAATTGTTTACAAACTGTAATCCATAAAGCAATGTTTATAGGGTTTAGCACCACAGACCTGCATATAACAGCTCATCACAAAATAGCAAACACCACAAAGCATGCTCTGAAGAGTGAATGAGGCACAAAAATAAGATGCAGCTCACCAAGTCTGTGGCTATGCATCTTAAGAAGATGAAGTCAATCTATTTGAGATTGTTCAAATGTTTGGAAAAAGAACGGTCTTTTTTATGCATTCCAAAATGTTTTTCTTCTTATTACTTGCACCTGATGCACCTAGGGTCTGAGATTTTGGGGAGACAGGGAGAGGTTGCTCTTTATTTCAGTTTGAAAATGAAAGGTTGGCAATTGCTTTTCTTAGGGAAATTAGAACGGATTCACTGTTTGTGCTAGAATTAAAAGTCCCAAATACAGACTTTTTTGGTTGTTTAAAGCAGACCCTAGCTGAAAGTGATATTTTACAAGGGGTTACCGCAACACAACTACCCTAATCTTTTATTAGCCTCACACAAAGATAAGGTGACAAACAGATGTGTCTGCAAACATGCATGCGTTCAGAGAGAAAAAGGGAACTGATTACCAGGCACCTTCACAGAAAGTCATCTGTGGTAAAGACCAATAATCTTAAAAGCACCTCTGACCCTGGTGAGACCAAGGTCAAAATTTCCAGAATTTACAGTGCCACGGCAGTGCTGCTAAACTGTGTACTAAACTGTGTGTCTTGCTTTGCTTCAGACTGGGGTCTTCAGGGCTGGTGGTAGCATGCTGATTCCTGACCACTGTCAAAACTTAGTTGTGGAAGCTGATTTCTTTCATAGCATTTTGCATATGTAGGATATATGGTGTATTCCTTGTAATTCCAGCTTAAAGTGAAAAAGACTGTTACTCTTACACATATTACAATGCTAACATTCAACAGAAGGTTAAATTTCTGTTCTAACACGTTTAATCAGATGAGGGTGAAATGTTCGACTAAATATATTGAGTTAAAAACTGTGTCTGAAAATTAGGGATACAAACTAGTTGAAATATTTGTCAAACTCACGTCTTATTTATAATATTGCTTTGGAGAATTTCTAAGTGACACCTTTTTTATGTTATTCTTGGGTTTCTTTGGGGTGAAGGTTTTGTTTTTAACATTGAAATAACGCTTTATTTGTTGTGGAATTTAAAAAAGATAATAAAATGTTCTGGTTCAAGTCGCATAAACTTCAATAAAAAGTTAATCAAAAGGTATTTATTGAAAATTATTTTCAAAAAAATATATTTTTTGTTAAGAATGGAGTATAAATATCTGCACAACTCAAAATTCTAATAAAAAATATACTACTTTGTCACTAAAGACTTAGAAATACAGTTTTCAATATGTATGTGAAATATATTCAAATTTATACTGAATTTTATCATAACTTGAAGCAATTTAAACTAAGATTGCTTATGGTAGGACTTGTACAAAATGCAGAAGAGAGAAATCATGAGACTAATTACTCAAGTTCTAACCAGCTCAGACAATGGAAGTATTAATCCTGCTTTACAGGAGGGAAATCAGCACACCAGTTTAAGTTACTCGACCAGAACCATAATTCAGTTCCTCAGTGACAAACACAGCACAATATTACCTTGGTCCACAGGAAGTTTTCTAGTACTCTGCAATAGCTTTGTGAAACAGGATTTCATTTCAATGTCTTCAACAGAAATATGCAGCTCAATAAAAGAAAATAGCCAGCTTGACTGTATGGAGAGGAAATATAATGATTTATGTACTTTGCAGTTATCAGAGAAAGGGGGAAAACAGCACAAAAAAGTACTAAGTGCTTTCTTACTGTCCAAAGATTTTCATAGTCCTTTTTCTCACACAGAGCTTTCGAAGTAAAATTAAGCAAAACCAGAAACATTCCAGAAAAGTATGTAATCCTTGAGTGCCTTTTTTTGGCAGAAGAAAACCGCCAGCAATCTGCATAGGCAGTTTAATACCAAGGACCACTATTAAAGTTGGAAATTGGCTGAAAAGCATGTTTCAAAGATTACTATAGTACGCAAAATTGTTGCAGGATCGAGTGAATCAGATTTACAGTGTAACATAGAAGTCTGGAAGAGTTCAAGACTCTGCTGTGGTGTTTACCAGCCCCACAGTATTAACAGCCTTCACAGCCATTGACTGAGAGGTCTCAGAATCAAGGCAGAATCTGGGAGTATTCATACATTTCAGAGATTTCGGCAAAGAGGAAAAACACCCAAAATTTTGGCTCTCTTCTTTGTTGCTGCCCAATTTGGCCAAAGGAGAACCCATCATTGAAGTGGCTGAACAAAGAGAAATGGGACAGGCACAAAGTATTTGTTATGTTATTGTTCAATTACTCTACAATTATGAATCATCCAGCATAGAAGATGCTTTGAAAAGTCTACTTTTCAGAAGAGAGTTTTATATACATAATATGTTTTTACAAGGGCAGCAAACCACAAATAAATCTGTCCACTTTAAAGATGATGACTGTCCCCTCACAGTGTCTAGCAGTCATATTACAGAAAGTTCAATCACGATAAGGAAGGTGGTGTAAATAAGGCCGGTTTTGGAAGTCCCAACCCCAGAACCTCTTTTGTTAGTTTGTTTTTGCACAATGAGAGCTAGGTTATTTTTGTGCAGAATAATCAATTCCAGGCACTCTTAAGTCCTACTGTTTGGATACTCACGAACACTTACAGACAGAAAGTATAGATTGTTTTGGTTTTGTCACCAATTAAAACACAACTCCACAGATTAAATTACTAGTTATATACCAAGGGCCAGATTCTCCAATTATAGAGATATCATTTTAAAAAGCTCCTGCAGACTCTAAGGCTTTAAATTAGGCATAAATTACATTTGTACTCCCTTCAAGGCTCCTTTAGCCTGCTGGAATGATGAAAGTTGATTTAGCATAAATGAAAATCCAGCCCCCCCCAAACTCATTATAGTACACAGATTGAAGCCTTCTCAGCAAAGCCAGTTTGCTGCAGAATATGCCAGTCCACAGTCTGCCACTCCTTCCTTCTGCATCTCTGCAAAATTTAAGCCCAGCCTCTGAGAACTTGGCCTTCCGCACACCACCACTGTACCACAGTAAGTCAAATGCAAGGAGCCATGGAAGAAGTTACCGAGCATCAAAACATATGACAGAGATAATGCAGAAAATCCTTCTGACTTCCAAAAAGTTCCCTCCCAATGAGCAAATTTCAATCTAAGGAAAGGTACCCCACTATTAAGTTCTCTCAAGCTTTCATGACCAGAAATTGGAACTAAGTTAATAAGCTGAAAACTTACATTGACTATTTGTGTAGTTAGTTTTTTCTTGTCAGCCCTCTCTCCTTTCAACTACTCAGTTGTCTCCCTCCCATGCATCTGACACTGCAGTGGCCTTATATAGCCTCCCCTTTCCACATGCATGTATATATATACACCTTTCACTGGTTTGCATGTATACTTCTAGCAATATGATTCTTCATGGGCATATTTTTCTATTTGGTTTAGTAACCGTAGGCTAACATCTTCTGGATGTCAGAAGAATTTAATGCATGCTACTTACTAACCAATGTCTGTATTAATTTCCTGAAAAATTCTAAGCCTAGAACTGAAAATATTTAACATGCAAAACTCACTCTTTTCTCCTCTTTTCCTTTGTGTACCAAGGCAACTGATGAGCCTCAACACAGTATGTATTTTCCATATTCCACCTTCATCTATACTCTTCCTACATTTTGCTGCATGAAAATTAGAGCAAACAGGATGTCCCGCATTTATTAGTAATGGCAAATACTTGCAAGTAGTTATTTAGTCTACGATTACGTAAGCCAGACCATTTAGTTTGTCAAATGCCCCAAACCTACATTCATATAACAATAATCCTTTTCCTGTCTGTAAACTTTACCTTCTGAGCCACCTGTTTTGAATGACTTTGTTTCTGCTAGGACAAATAAGGAATTTATGGCATTTTATTTAAATTAAATAAGATTAACAACTTATACTATATCTTTTACAAACAAAGATGCACACTCCTAAGTCTTATCAAGATTCATTCTCAGAAGTTCCTGTTCCTAACTTTTAAGAGGTAGAACGTTCGTTAGAATAGGTCTGAAGTACTCTCACAGAGTACCAGTGGGAAGGTGGTTGTGTTTAGTTAATACATAGGCCTAACCAGAACTGTTGAGCAGGAACATGTTAAGTAGAAAAATGGATTTAAATGGTCTTTTGCTACTGTCAGCAAAATTGACTTCTGTGTGTCATTTTAGATGGATTTTTAACAAAGCTATTCTCAAAGTGGTTGGAAGTTTCCATTGGCTAAAACATGGGCTTTAGAAAAATCCAGCACTAAAAGAAGTCTTTTACTAAAATACTTAAATAAATGGTAGTTTGAGTTGTTATGAGAATTGACTATATTTCTTAGCATTAAAAGAAATGAAAAGAAACAACCTGTAGAAACTTTTTTGGTTGGTTAATCACATGTACCATTTGAGACAGTCTACAAACCTCCAAACAATTCCACCTTTTATTCCTACTCTGAACTTCTTCCAGCCACTAGATTTAATTGTCCTTCTGTCTGAGAGATTAAGGAGTCCTCAAGCACTATTAATCTTCTCCCTGCAGAGGTACTTCTCTATTGATGGTTCTTATCCAGCCCCCATTATCTAAGATACAGAAGAACGTGCTCAAGGTCACAAAGATAAATGTACTAAAGCAGAGAATGATACTAGCTTCGGTACTAACACCTTAACACCTGGGTCATTCTTCTTTTGTGGAAGCCACCTATTCAAATTATGTCAAATGGGAAAATAGAAAGAGCTTTGTCAGTTTCTTATTGGATCATGTTTTATACTGACTTTCCTGAGGATACAGTGACAGGCTGGGTCTTATTGTACTTCTCCTGTGTTAGACAGACACAGACCGAACATTTGTCAAAAAAATAATTTACCAAGGTCTTTTTTATAGAGTAATATTTACATGGTTAACTGAAGCTCTCAAATACATGGGCCATTTTCCAACCAGGTGTTGACAGGAGACTTCATTACAAGCATCCCTGTGGCAGTATCTTCAGCAGGATTAAACAAGATGTGCCAAACTGTAGTTCTGGTCAACTATAATCTGGTCCTATGCAACTCCTCCAGCATACACATGATCTTTTTCTGTTGGTTATCTCCAGCTGCATACAGAAGACTGTCTTATAGGACCCTTTCTGCAGAAACAGTGACAGTTTCTACTGAGCTTTTAAAATCTGCTTACGGCTTGCTCATAACCTCCTTCCACAGCAGGAATATCCTGGGGACACCTTTATTGTAGAATGCCCCGGATACCCCCACCGAGAGCACTCATTAATGCATCTCAGTATATGAAAATTGCCTAACAGGGGGCCTGAGCACAGTGGGGCTCCCTGGGGTGGGGGGTGATCCAGAACTGCTTGGTGTCCTCCCCACAAGCTCCTTTACCAGTTGGTCAGTTGCTCTGCTGTGAAGGTGACCATGAATAAACCCTTTGCCTCTTGTTGACCCATCATCTCAAAACAGCTTGGTGTATGAACTACACAGAGAGAAGGAAATGAGGACTAACTGCACAGAGCAGGGACACAGGCAGGGCCCTGGTGCCTGGCTACCCCACAGCTTCAACTATCGGTCAAACTTGAATTTCATTCTCATATCACAGTTACAGCTTAAATCCTACAGATCCTGTCCCATCTGCCAAAATCCTTGTGATTTATTCCAAAAGCTACATTTCTTTGCCCCTTGAAACAACAACCACTACAGATTAGAAAAGATGTTCTATTTTACCTTAAGGAAGTTTCAACAGATGACAGACTCTTGTAAGACTGGTAGTGCAATTGGAACAATATGAATTATATGAATGGAAAATGAGATATCATCCTCTTTGTTTCCCTCCCTCGGATATCCATCTGCCTATACTGTAAAGTTCTCCTCTTTTCCTCTACTCATCCTCGGAAACTGTATTCCAAAGAATGCCAACACCCGGAAACAAAGTGAGTTTACTATGATAAACAATATGAAGAAAAACAGAAGTTAAGTAGTAAGGAACAAAGAAAATGTTTACTCTATCACTGCAGGAATGGACAAGACAAAAAAAGTACTTCCCACGACTGCTGGACAGTGGAAGGATTATGAAAGAGCTATTGAAAATAGACCTGCTTCCTTAGGAAGTAAAAATTAGGATAATCCAGCTGAATGACTGAATAAAACACAGAAAGGAGTTGTACAGTCAATAAAAGTCTGTGACAAACACTCCAAACATGATACATCTCCCCTAGCTTTAGGTATGTACAATACTGACATGTACATTTGTCTGATTTGTTTTCTTTTACACATAACAAAGAGAATTGGGCAGTTCCACAATATGATGCATATTGTCTTTTTCAGATATATTTTTAGCATGCAATGAATTACCTGCCTCTTAAGAAACTGACTGCCTCTGTTAAGGAAAAAAGGACTGTAATTGTCGTAGATGATTCCTTTCTGAGGGGGACAGAGGGCCCAATATGCCAACCAGACCCATCCCACAGGGAAGTCTGCTGCCTCCCTGGGGTCTGGGTTAGAGACATTACTAGGAAGATCATTGGTCTTGTACAGCCCTCTGATTATCACCCACTATTCGTTATGCAGGTTGGCAGCAATGTGGTTGCAGAGAGAAGTCCAAAAGTGATCAAAATGAACTTCAGGGAAATGAGGTGATTGGTTGAAGGATCAGGAGCACAGGTAGTGTTCTCCTCAATCCCATCAGTGGCAGAAAAATACTGAAAGGAACAGGAAAACTCACCAGATTAACAGGTGGCTCAGAGGCTGGTGCCATCGGAGGAATTTTGATTTTTTTGATCATGAGGAGGTTTTCATGGAACCAGGCATGCTGGTGACAGATGGAGTTCAGCTATCTCAAAGGGAGAAAAGGATTCTTCTTCATGAGTTGGTGGGGCTCATCAAGAGGACTTTAAACTAGGTTTGAAGGGGGAAGGGAATATCACCAGGCTCACTAGAGAGGAGCCTGGGGGTGAAACCCCAGTGTTGGGGGTGAAATCCATAGCCCAGCTCAAGTGCATCTACACTAATGCACTCAGCATGAGCAACAAACAGAAGGAGCTGGAAACCATTGTGCAGCAGGATGACTATGATTTCATCACTGTCATAGAAACATGGTGGGATGCCTCTCATGACTGGAGTGCTGCAATGGGTGGCTATAAGCTCTTCAGAAGGGACAGGCAAGGAAGGAGAGGCAGTGGGGTGGCTCTGTATGTTAGGGAGTGGTTTAACTGTATAGAGCTCAATGATTATGATTATAAGGTCAAGTGCTTATGGGTAAGGATGAAGGGGAAGGCCAACAAAGCAGATATCCTGCTGGGAGTCTGCTGTAGACTACCGAAGCAGGATGAAGAGGTAAATGAAGTATTCTACAAGTGGCTGGCAGAAGTCTCTCAGTCGTAAGCTCTTGTTCTCCTGGGGGACTTCAACTTAGCAGACATCTGCTGGAAATACAACACAGCAGAGAAGAAATAGTCTAGGAGGTTCCTGCAGTGTGTGGAAGAGACCTTTCTGACACAGCTGGTAAGCGAGCCTGCCAGGGGAGGTGCCCTGCTTGACCTCCTGCTCACTAACAGAGAAGGACTGGTGGGAGAGGTGGTGGTCAGAGGCCATCTTGGCCTTATCAACCATGAAATGATAGAGTTTTCAATTCTTGGTGAGGTAAGGCAGGGGGTCACCAAAACCACCACCATGGACTTCCAGAGGGCAGAATTTGGCCTGTTCAGGACACTGGTTGGAAGAGTCCCTTGGGAGCCAGTGCTGAAGGGCAAAGGGGCCCAGAAAGGCTGGGCATTCTTCAAGAAAGAAGTCTTAAAGGCGCAGGAGCAGGCTGTCCCTATGTGCTGTAAGATAAACTGGCGGGGAAGACGACTGGCCTGGCTGAGCAGGGACTTTTCCTGAGACTCAGGAAGAAAAGGAGAGTTTACCAGCTTTGGAAGAAGGGGCAGGCAACTCAAGAAGAGTACAGGGATCTCATCAGGTCATGTAGAGAGGTAATTAGAAAGGCAAAAGCCCAACCAGAACTCAACCTGGCCACTGTTGTAAGAGATAATTTAAAAATTTTTTACAAATACATTAACAGCAAAAAGAGAGCCAGGGAGGATCTCCATCCTCTATTGGATGCAAGGGGGAACATTGCCACTAAGGATGAGGAAAAGGCTGAGATACTTAACGTCTTCTTTGCCTCAGTCTTTAATAGTCAGACCAGTTATCCCCAGGGTATTCAGCCCCCTGAGCTGGAAGACAAGGACAGGGAGCAAAACAAAGCTCCCATGATCTAGGACGGAGCAGTTAATGACCTGCTGTATCACTTGGACACTCACAAGTCTATGGGGCTGGATGGGATCCATTCAAGAGTATTGAGGGAGCTGGCAGAGAAGTTTGCCAAGCCACTCTCCATCATTTATCAGCAGTCCTGGATAACAGGGCAGGTCCCAGATGACTGGAGAATTGCCAGTGTGACACCCATCTACAAGAAGGACCAGAAGGAGGATCTGGGGAACTACAGGCCTGTCAGCCTGGCCTCAGTACTGGCAAAGATTATGGAGTAGTTCATCTTGAGTGCACTCACCAGGCATGTGCAGGACAACCAGGGGATCAGGCCCAGCCAGCATGGGTTCATGAAAGTCATGTCCTGCCTGACCAACCTGATTTTCTTCTATGACCAGGTGATCTGCCTGTGGATGTTATCTACCTGGACTTGATCAAGGCCTTTGATAGAGTTTCCCACAGCATTCTCCTAGAGAAGCTGGCGGCTCATGGCTTAGATACTTCACTAGATTAAAAGCTGGCTGGATGGCCAGGCCCAGAGAGTTGTGGTCAGTGGAGTTAAATCCAGTTGGCATCCGGTCACAAGCGGTGTTCCCCAGGGCTCAGTTCTGGGGCCAGTCTTGTTTAATAGTTTTATCAATGACCTGGATGAGGGGATTGAGTGCACCCTCAGTAAGTTTGCAGAGGACGCCAAATTGGGCAGGAATGTTGATCTGCTCGAGGGAAGGAAGGCTCTGCAGAGGGATCTATACAGGCTGGATTGATGGGCCGAGATCAATTGTGTGAGGTTCAACAAGGCCAAATGCCGTGTCCTGCACTTGGGTCACAACAACCCCATGCAATGCTACAGGCTTGGGGAAGAGTGGCTGGAAAGCTGCCTGGCAGAAAAAGACCTGAAAGTGCTTGTTGACAGCTGTCTGAATATTAGCCAGCAGTGTGCCCAGGTGGCCAAGACGGCCAACAGCATCCTGGCTTGTATTAGGAATAGTGTGGCCAGCAGGAGCAGAGCAGTTATCATGCCCCTGTTCTCAGCACTTGTGAGGTTACACCTTGAATACTGCATTCAGTTTTGGGCACCTGACTACAAGAAGGACATTGAGGTGCTGGAGGGTGTCCAGAGAAGGGCAGTGAAGCTGGTGAGGGGTCTGGAGCACAAGTCTTATGAGAAGTGGTTGAGGGAATGGGGGTTGTTTAGTTTGAAGAAGAGGAGGCTGAGGGGAGACCTTATCACTCCCTACAATTACCTGAGAGGAGACTGTAGTGAGGTAGGTGCTGGTCTCTTCTCCCAAGTAACTAGGGGGAATGAAGGGAAATGGCCTCAAGTTGCACCAGGGGATTTTTGGATTGGATATTAGGAAAAATTTCTTTACTGAGTAGTCAAGCCTTGGACCAGGCTGCCCAGAGAGGTGGTGGAGTCACCATCCCTGGAGGTGTTCAAAAACCATGTAGGTGTGGCACTGTGGGACATGGTTTAGTAGGCATGGTGGTGTTGGGTTGACAGTTGGACTTAATGATCTTGGTGGTCTTTTCCAACCTTAATGATTCTAAGATTCTGTGATGACTGCATGTGTCATGTGCCATCAGCAAGACACACAGTACAGCTATCACCTGGGCTGTAGAAGACTATGTGCAGCTATCCCATATTTGGCAAGAGAAATTCAATCCTTTGAAGCCAAGAATGGGGAGATTTGCCTTCTGAGGGAGACATAATTGAGAAAAAAAAACAAGTCCTTACCATAAAACTTGCATTTTTTGGAGGATTTTTTTAATAAATCCACACTGGACCCATTTCTAATCTGAGGAAGGACAAATTCAGGCTAAGGGCTTAAATGTTTGTCCCAATCCAATGTCGGGGAGGTTTCAATATGATCCCAAGGGCAAGGTTAAGACACTAAACCCAGTCAAATGTCGTACAACCTTTCAACTTTATTTTTGACACGGAAGGAGGAGGGAACCATGTGAGTATGTAACAGAGGAGGTGAATGGGGAAAGGCAAAGGGAAGAACCGAGGAAAAAAAAGGGGGACGAGAGAAAAGAGGAGCTAGAAAGGGAGCGGGTTTACATCAGGGACGATGGGGTGAAAGAGAGAGAGAGAGAGAGAGAGAGAGAGAGAGATGGCTAGCTGCCGCTGCCCCGGGTCCAGCAATATTCCGGTGCCTCCATCTGTGGCATAGTTGACACTCCGGCGCCCCCGTCTGCTACTCCAGGTTCAGTCCACGCAATGCTGGCTTCATCGAGGCAGGTTCCAAGAGGTTGGAAGGGGAGGAACGAAGACGGGAAAGAGCCCCCTTACTGGAGCACACACACTCCTTTTATAGGGGTTGGGGTCCCTTGCTCATGTGCAGATCGCACTGGTGTATGCGCACTTCACGCCATACGTGCTGTCTCCTTAGGACGCCTTCTACCTTTTTCGCGCCTTGGGCCTTGCACAGGTGCATGGTGTTGTTCGTCTGCAGGCTGTGAGGGCGGGATCTTCTGAGTGGTGAGAAGCGGTGGTACAATGGCAATGTCGAGACAAACTACATTCCGTAATGGTTCTCTACACTGTTCACTGTCCATGGTACAGATATAAATTGCCATTGATTAGACATGCACAGCTCTACTTATCTGTTGGTTATTAACACCATAGCTTCTCTTCTGCCAGATTTCCTTGGTACAAGTGAAATCTGCTTGTTTATGGGGCTGAAGGCTTTAGCCAATGTCATTGGCAAGCTGTTACTTTAAATAAACAGCCGCTTCTTCCAATATAACACTTTCACTGTGGAGGCAAGTAGCCTTTGAAGGGAAACACCATTTTCCTAATTCTAGCAGACTGATTATTTTCACTTTTCAACTTACATTGTTGGTCTTCACATTTTTTATAGCACAAGGACTTCAGTCTCAATTATTCTTCAAAAGGTCAATTGTAATCCTTATATGTCCTTTCAATTCTATTTCATAATTTATTTATGCTGAGAATTGCTTCTTTTCTTATGAACTTCAAACAAATTCATGCAACTTTACATTGCATAAGGTACTGCCTTTCTAACATCCACATCCAATGAGAAAATGTAGTAGTCTGGGAAGACAGACGCAATTGTAACCATTGGCTTGAAGTAATTCACATGATCAGACTGCTACAAGTAAGGTTTACAATAAAACATTTTAAACCCTTGTAAGCTTAACACATGAGGTAATATCCTATTAAAGAGGCCCTCTGAAACTTTTTTCATACAAAAGCCTAACCAACTTGATTTGAGTCTGTGGAATTTTCTGTTTTGTTGGTAACATTAAGCTTCTTTATTTGGTTGAAATTTTCTCTATGTTGCTGGCGTGTAAATCCAGCATATTGTAGAGCAATATGCTCTACATATTGCAGTACAATTGTGTTTAGGAGGCATGCCAGGAAAAGGCTGTGCCATCAAACAAGGTAGCAGTTGTCTGTTTGGCCACTTTTTCCAGAGCGCAGTACAGCATAATTTTAGCCTAGCACAGGGGGCTTTAGGTATGGCAACCAACTGTAGCAGTCAGACCTTCCCATCCTTTACAAGACTTCATCGTCTCAGCTGAGAAGTCATAGCATTACTCACAAGCACCTCAGGTTTGTAGTCAAGGGGATTAGTTATTTATTTCTGATTGGGCCACAATGAGACTGCTAGCACATTCCATCCTTTCTAGAAGGAAGGGAAAGAGGGTTGCTCTGAGGGAAAGGGGTAAGTCTACGCTGATCAACCTGCTGCCAGCTGCCCCACTTTCAGATAACATCCATCAAGGAGCAATGGTACTACTCTTCTTCTGCATCTTTCTTTTCTAAGCTCACCTGTGAAATCTTCAAGTGCTTGATTCTGTTATTTGTTAGGCAAGAAGATCATTAGAAGAAAGGTGAACAATCTTTTATGTAACCTACTTCAGACCATCCTATTGTGCTGCCTCATATCTCGCTGAAGCTTAGCTCCCTCTGTTAGAAGTCATTATGCAAAAGAAAATAAAAACAGACAAAAAATGCTGATAGTTCAGTATCTGAAATAAAGGGAAGACAGAAAATTATAACCTGCTAAATTGAAAGCAACTGTGTATCAGGTTGGAGGCTGTTGTGAACATTAGGTTTTGAGTTTACTAGTGAAACGAAGTCCCTCCTCTCAACTAAACTATTCTGACTGCAAAGCAGGGAAGAGTCATAAAAAAAAAAAAAAAAGACTCAGTATCAGCAGTAATTCTTCAGTGTCCCTGGTGGAAACTATGCACTACCCTGGTTAATTTCAGATGGATCTGGCACAAAGCAGCTGAAGGACTATCTTTGACCCCACCTATTCTGACATTTTTTGCACTATATTTCCTATTTTTTTAAGTGCTCATAAAGCAACCAGTCTATCCGTGGACTCAGATATTGATCTAGTCTCAGTGGTGCTGAGACATCAATTTATTAATCAGTGTCTGCTATGCTTTATACTACCTTTCATTTCTCCCTCTATGCAGCAAAAATAGCTCAAGGATTTCAGAAGCAGTACAGCAGGTGATGTTATTATGCGCGGTGGCAGAATGAATCGCTCCCTCCGAGGTGTTTAACAGCAATCATTTTCCCAAGCATTTTATTACAAGCAAGTTTTTCCTTTTCAGCAAGATTTTCAAAGTGGGAGTATGTTGAGTGCAGGGGAAGAAGGGCCCAGCCAGAACTGTTTTTCAGACCGCTGGGGACAGGAAAGGCCCGAGAGATAAAGCTTAGAAAATTCAGCCACTTTTCTAGATTAGCAAAACATTTTTGGATGGCTGCCCCTCTCTGCTTACCTGGCCTCCATCTGGCACTCCTCCAACAGCACTGCAGCACTCATCTGCAGATCTGCTGCAGAGGGTTACCTGTTTGGATTCCTACAGTAGGTCTGTAGCAGGAAGAAAGAGAGAAAGATCAGAGCCAGGCATCAAGAAGGAAGAGAAAAAAAGGTCTTGCAATGGCAGCCCTTGTCTGAGATTTTGCAGGTCTGAGCTGCAGCCAAGCTCTCTGAAGAGCTTGCCGTGATTTTGAGGAAGTCGTCAAGTCCCCAGGCTGCCCTCTTCCCTATGCAAACCAAGCTGCGAGAATAACTCATGTCAAATTTACAGAGTCCCCCCATAACCTTCTCCCAGAAGCAAACTTATTTTGAGTTGGCTCTAAAATCTTTTTCTTCCTCTCCCTCTTTCCCCTTTTCTCTATCATAACTTGAAGCACATACTGGCTGAAACTAGATCAAAACAGAAAAAGATCTAGCTTTCAAGTTCATTTTGTCTCAATGACTTGTGAAAGAAGAATTAACATATTCATTTCAAAAACATAAAAATAAACACAGACTGTTTTTCTTCCCACTTTTCCTCTTACCAACTACAACTGAAACTGTCCAAAGTCCAAAAACTGCTTCAGAAACTTAAGAGAAGTGCGCTCCTGTGCATAAGGTAAGCACCCCAGAGTGTCACTGGGCTTGAACTAACTCATTTCTATCTCTCCTGAGGGATGAGAAGAAGAAAAAAGAGAGAAGGAAAAGTGTGGTTAAGGCACTCAATATTTCAGACGTAGAACAGAAGGAAGCGATGTTGGGTTTCTTGGTATATGGCAATCGCAGGAATGAAAGTAAAGCCAAACTGTCAATTACCAAGGAGTTTAGTGGGTGTAGGGTGAATTTGTTTTCCTCACTAATAATTCTAATTGCACCATGTGCTGAAGAAGCATGTCAAAACCTAATGTGCATCAGTTAAGGCTTGTCGGCATCTTACTCACTCCAAACTGGCATAGATTTCCTATATAGATACAGTAGTCCGAATAATTGCCTTCACCAGCTGTACCTTGGAACATCAGTGTAGCAATGCCCCAGAAAATACAGTCAGATATAGGCAGTTGTTTGAGGTGAGAACAGAAAGGAGGGAAAGGGAAAATGAAGAATCTGTTGATCACAGAGTACTATCCTTTGCATAGGGAGGATAGCACAAAATTATCTTCACTCTGGGCACTCAAAGAGCAGAAAAGAGCGGAAACGTGCAGCCAACCCTATTCAGAGTTTTAGCAGCTTCATAAAAACAGATCAGCTTGATAAGTAATTTGTTCATTAGTTTTATATGCTAAATCTAAATTAATGGTGAAAGATCATGTCCTGGAGAAGCACAACCCAGCTCCAAATATTCACTCACGTCAGAAGCAAGCGGCTAGACTACCTGGAAGAGGGGCCAATCACACCTACCCTAGACTAACACAGACCTACACGACAAATCCTTAATGACAGAAAATGTGAGGATCTATTAAAAAATTTTAAAAAAATTTAAATACAATGTATCCATTTGGAGATGTATAGAAAAGGCAAAACACTGCCACAGCTCAAGTAATACAACTTACTGAGTTTGCAGATAGCCTTCAGCTAGCACCTGCTCAACTATCTCTTGTATTTAATGAGATTCATTAAGTTACCTGTGACTTATATGTAATTTACCAGGTTGGATATTCCATAATTCCTCATTTTAATCCACAAATATTCAACAGATTTAGAACTACTGTATGAGCAGGTTGACCCATAAATCAGAGGGGAGATAGCAGTTCAGAGAGCTGAGGACATTGAAAACAAATTTTCTGGTTTGTTTTGGGCTTTGTTAAGACTCTTCCAGCAGATTTGTCTCCCATCTCTCATGACTGGTATTAAGCAAACAAAAAACAGATATTTGAACTAGGCCAGGTTAAACAGTGGTGATGACTTGCACACCACAGGGTAGGATTGCTCTGTCTATCATTTGCTTATCAGCTAGCTCCAGTATTATTTAACAGCATTCAGAGGATCTTTAAAGGTCAGAGCAGAGTAAGGAAATACTGCAAAAGACAACAAGTGTCCACAGTGAAGATTTCTGACAAAAACAGTCAGCCACAGCAGATGCTTTCACAACCTTTTACCTTTTGTTACTCTAAAATACACACACAAAAAAGAAGACTCAGTTGTCACTGTTGAAGCCTAGAGCAATGAGATTCAGAGAGGCCCCCTATGTTTAGCATGCTGTTCTGCATCTATGAAACACTCAGAAACAATAGGAGTTTCCACTGCCTTTGTAGAGAAGCATCGAAGGGAACTTTCTTCTCCCACTCCTTTTTTTTCCATCTCATTGAAACCATTGAAACAATATGCGAAAAGTTTCTTCAAAGCCTCAGTTGGCTGTCAAGCTTATCCTTAGCTATTTAGCACTAGAGATACAGATGTGGTGGCTAGTGTTGGAAAAATAAAAGTAAGGTGTTTTTAAATTTAAAGAAACAACCAAACAAAAAAAGTCATTATAATAAGCAAGAAGTGATGAAAGAAGGAAGAAAGAATTACCTTTTTTCTGAATTATGCTGTCTTGGATTTTTTTTACCCTAAGTCTCTAATTTCTGCTTTAATAGGGCATACAAAAAAGTGCATCAAGAGATGTGAATTACTATAATGTACCAGCTGATCATCTACAACATTAAAATATGCCTTTTGTAGATCAGCCATTTAAACACAAATCTTTTAGAACACTTAAGCATTCCATTTACCATAATAAATATAAGAAGTAGCATGTGATAATGAGAAAGTGAGATATTATCTGGGACTTCCCATAGGCAAATGTTAAAAAGCAACAGCTGGAGTGCCAAGTAACCAAAAAACAATATTAATTTTTGCTTAGCTAGAGGTAAAATCATATGATGATATCCAATTATCACAAATAAACATATTTTAGTTACAGAGATTATACAATCAGTATTATCTATTCTCTTACATTGAATATGCTATTTTATCCATTCTGATACATAACCTACTATTGTTCTATAGATCAAGATAGTAAAAGAAGCATCCAACATCCTGACTGGGTTCCTTTACACTTGAAACTGTGTGTACACAATAATTCGTATCAGGAGGAACCTACACACTTCTTCATAGTCATGGACACTGGAAAAGTTACCTAAGGCTCCTGTCATAGCAAATGGCTTTGATAGAGAGAGCCACTCTTCCCTCTGGAAAGAAAGTCGTGGTTTTACAAACCTACTTACCTATGTTTTTTATATTTGTTTTCTATTTTCATCCTGTGTCTATACAGCAACCAGTTGCATATGTTTCCTGCATATACTTCATTGTAGCACAGGAATTTGCCGTATCGCATCAAAATTATTTCACCTGTTCAGTACTCACTGTATTACATGATGAAGATGATGGTTAAAATATGTAGTTTCTTTCTGGTGGATTTTTTTAAACTCTTGTAATTTCCCAACTCATTTCTGTGATGCAATACCTACCTCAAATGCCCCCAAGTTGAGACCAAAGCTTACAGGGAGGCTTATGTGTGAAAAATGTATGCTGAGTGTGTATCTGGTTATTGTTGCATACAAGTGGAATCACACACAAGAATAAGTCAGTTAAGACCACATAAAGCTGTTGGCTACAAATCCAACAATAAATAATGGGGCTTTCGCCTCAAAATCCTACTGCTAAATTCACCTCAGTTTAGACTTCCCCGAGGGTCATGTATCCCAAATACTTTCTAGTGTGGGAGAAAATGGTGGCATTCCCCAGAAATGTTTGCAAAATACTGATGCAATAATCAAGGTATGTTTTTTCTGAGCCCTGTAGAGCAAGATACTAGTTTTGAACTTAGCTCATGACATGTTTTGCTATACAAACCATAGAGCATTTAGTTTAAAACTAGAACATACTGTTTAGATATGAATTTTAAACAAGGAAATTAAGGTGCAAAGCAGAAGCTCCATGAGGCAGGACAGAGGACAAACTCCTGTTTCTTCTAGCACAGACGTGATTCCACCCGAACTTTTATCTATCCTGACAGGCTGTATCCACCCAAATATAAAAGGCTCCTGTATTACACACACAGGCACCGAGTTTACAAATCCGATTGCCTGACAAACATATCCTGCTCAGTGTCAGATTACTGCCCAGAATACAAGAGGCATTACAGTTTAATTTAAAGACATTGAAAAGGGACAAAGAAAGGGCCACCATGGGAGAAAGATTTTACATATCTGTCACTTCCATCCTGTAGGATATTTTTTCTCTTTGCTTGGTGCTGCCTGATACCAGCACTCAGAGTTACGTACAATCATTGGTGACAAAAGACATACCTACTTCTTTCTCACCCTGGCAAGCTATTAAAACAGATTGGTTGGAAATAACAGGAGCATATACCCTTAAATGCTTCCTGCATAACCTGGGCAGAATCACTTATTTCTGCAATTAAGGCTAAGGGTAAAAGCTGAAACCCTGCTCATAGTTGTGTTAGATTGTGAGACTGAGTGAAATTTTAGAAGTTGCTTAATGAACCACAGGCTGGACAGTAACTGTGAGGAAAATTTTTTAACTACCTGCATTTCTTTTCCTACCTTTGGTAACATTCCTTGCAAATTCAGAGCTTTGTCTGTCATGGCTGGAGTTCAGTCCTGACAGCTACCTTTGTTACTGCAACTCTCCGCCGCTGAAATGCTTCAATTTAGGAGGTGGAAGTAATGTAGAAAGCTGTCTCTTCCCACTCAGGCAGCTGTCTACATGGTGGCAAAATATTTCCTATACCAAAACAGCCAGAGTGTTCAACAGAGTGTTAAGTGGCATTCCTTAAGAAGAATGCCATCACCTTCAGAGACCCTGCAATCAGTGCAGCCTTCTGGTGGCTAGGGAACAAACCCTAGTTTCATTGCGTGTTTCATTGTTTCATTTTTTTCTTTTTTTTTAAATGGGCAATATTTACTATTTTGAGGTGCTCCACAAAATATCTGAGCAAATTATTTTCAGGAAGTAGGATCATTTGGTTTGACTAGCTGGTATTGACAGTTTTGAATAAATGAAGCCTATTCAGACACACCAAATATCTCAGGTGTCTGTCTCTCAATCCCCACAAACAGATATATCACCACATTAAGATACTGACCAAAGCAGAGTTTTTCTTAGAGAGCCTTGGGTAAGCTGCTGCTTCTCCTTATTTCCAATCTATAAAACAAGAATTGCATATTTATCATATTCGGACAACAACCAAACTCTGACTCAACACCCTTTGACAAAGAGCTCTGTCATGGGACTTGGCTTTGTCTGAAATGTTAATTCAAGCTCTAGTGACTTTTTTTTTTTTCTGCTACCTCCTTAGACACGAATCAGATTAACATTCATCTGTCATCTGTCTTTGCAGCAGGTCATCAGCCAAATTCATTTTCCAGAAAGTTTTATAATATCCAGACAGAACCATTCATAAAGCAAGCCATCGCACCAGGGACTCCTTCATTAACAGTAATTATGCAAACCAGCATGCCACATAAGAGACTGAGATTATCAGGTGGGTAGTCTGCAATGCAGGAAAGAGTTTGTTAATTTCTGAACACTGATTATCATTCTGATTCTGTCTTAGAAAACATAGTAGATTTAGAGAGTCATCCTTGCCTTAATTATTATTTTGCCTGTTTTCATAACTCAAATAATCAAATTAGTCCTACAGAAGATTTTCCTAGGCACAGATCTCCCTGCATTTCTGTAAATTATTCCAGCACACACTATTACTCAGTTTCTTTTTTAATTACTTGTGTCCAATTGCATTACATGATATTATTCACTGTATGTAAGAACTAATCAAGCTAGATTCCTGAGACAGGCAGGCACGCTGGCCCTTGCTTTGTAATAGGCAGCAGTTTCATAAATATCTTCATGTGGAAGCACAGGCTTCATTAAAATCTGACCGTTTTGAAAACCCATTTTGGTACACCTGCACCTACCACCAGTATATTATTGCCAGTGGCGGGGCTCTTGGGCATTCCTGAACTGCATCCCTGGGGCTGTGGCCCAACACCCCCAGCTCAGCTCCGAAACCCACTGGTCAACAGCGTGACTACATGTCTTGGACCAGGTGGTCAACATCACTGTGGGCAGCTCTGAACTCTGTCCTGACCTAAGACTAGGGTCTCTCACACAAAAAGTTCAGAAAAAAAGCCCATTCTCAAAATGCTCAGATGTTTGGTACGTCCTTGGTAAGGTCTGCGATTTTTAAGCCACACCTTCATAAACACTTGCTGCCAGGGGAACAGCTTACAGGTAAAAAATGAGTAGATCACCATGTGCTCCCCTATAGCTTAATAGAAACCAACTGCTTCCCTTTTAGTCTTGCATGTAATGCACAGTATATTTTTTTTAAATTGCCAAAATAAAACACATGATTCTGAACTGGGTCTAAAAAGTGTTTGTGTTAGCTCTCCAAGGAAATCTCACCTTCTCACTGGAAAAAAAGGAACTACTAGTATGAACATTTCAGAAAAGAAATGCATGCACCTGGTAAAAACTAGCTCTATTTCATTCATCCAGGAATCAGCTTGACATAGGAGCAAAGGTACTTAGAGTGGTCTCCTAGAGGTCCTTCTAAGCTTATATTGATGATAGTCTCTGCTGAAAACATACTTTAATTTTATGAAATGTTACCTTATATAACTGCTGAAATGTTATTAATTACCCACTTCTCCATGGAGCAAGATCTAGAGCAAAGACATCTCAGCTTGATCCAAATTAACAATGTTAGAAAAGCAAAACCTGACAC
This sequence comes from Nycticorax nycticorax, assembly GCA_023375905.1. Lineage (NCBI taxonomy): Eukaryota > Metazoa > Chordata > Aves > Pelecaniformes > Ardeidae > Nycticorax > Nycticorax nycticorax. Next base: position 717,433 of record JAKFQP010000130.1, on the reverse strand, counting down.
CTTTTCATTCTCTTTCAAGAGACAGCAGTGGAGAAATGAGATATGCTTGTAGAAAAGTTCACAGTAATTTTTTCCAGCTGTGTTTTTGAGCTTTGCTTCTACCTGAGGAAAACAGGGGCAGGAGTGACAAAAACAATGCAAACNTGATCCAAATTAACAATGTTAGAAAAGCAAAACCTGACACCTTTTCATTCTCTTTCAAGAGACAGCAGTGGAGAAATGAGATATGCTTGTAGAAAACTTCACAGTAATTTTTTCCAGCTGTTTTTTTGAGCTTTGCTTCTACCTGAGGAAAACAGGGGCAAGAGTGACAAAAACAATGCAAACATTGCCATCAATGATAAAAAATAAAAAAAAATCTGTAGGCAGAAGTTGAATATAATGTTAACTGCAGTTTTTTGTCTCCCTCAGGCAGCAATGTTACTTCTCTGAAGTAATGAATCTGCTACTGACATTCTGAAAACTGAATTTTAGATCAAATTGTTTTAGAAACTGGATCCTTGGCTCAGACCCAAAGCTTTACAATCTGCTCAAGAATAGCACATTACAAAAGTTACAGTGAAAGTATGGTTTCTGAAGTCAATGGGAAGCGTAAATAAGCCATAAAGATCACTTTTAAAGAATGATCAAAGAGGCAGCAAAGCAATGCAATTACGACAGCTTGTGGGAGATGATTTCAGTGCCTTTTTTGCAGCAGTCAGTGCCATAAATCTTTCTCTTCCACCACGAATGGTTTTGCTCAAGAACACACTTAGGCCAGGTGACCTTTTGTCAATTTACAGTGTGAAACATTTCACTCATGTTCGTGTTTTGGGAGAAGGAACTGCTTGCCCAGCTAAACAGAATCTTCTTTTTTCCCCTCCCAGGACATTAAGGACTTGTGTTATGTTTTTTAAAAACAAGATTAATTTTAATTCAATGATCCAATCAAGGCCATGGATGTAATGCCATATTCTTGACAAACCCTGTTTAAAAGCCTGAGTTTCATTCCATGCACTTTTATTGAATGTAATTTCATTGCTCAGAAGCACAGTGTCAACACAAACACAAGAAAAGCCTTTTTCCCATCTGGTATAACAACACAGCACAATTGTTTGTGTAAATGTTTACAGATTAAGTGTTTACAAGCTATTAACAGATCATTTCTGATTTCATTTCTTGTAGACAGATTAGATAGACAATCCCAATCAAATGGATAAAAAAAATTATTTGGCTTAATATACATTCATAACAAAGACGAAAGTGTATTTCAGCACCTGCTGCCTCATCCTTTTCTCTGACTTACCTGCCTCTGCATTCAAAGTAGGTTGTTGGAGATACACAGCAGTGAATTACAGCTAGGAATCTTTCACCTCCAGCAATCCTACCTTCCCAAGGCCTTTTAGATGGATAGATAGACAGACAGACAGATTGAAAATGGTTGTAAATTACTTAGGAGCTTAACTTGGATGGATTTGTAAGGGAGACAGACTCCTAAGGGATATTTTCAAACTGTTCTTAGAATCCAAAATCACACAAACACTTCCAGAAAAGTTGTTCAGGGCTTCCATTAAAAGCACTTTTTTAGATAAGACTATATGATACAGTAGAAATTATTGCTAAGTTTTATTTGGGGTCTTGTACTTACATCTCTAAGTTTGAAAGAATTAACTGAAAAATGAAATATGAACATCTTTTGCTGAGAGCACAGTGAAGGTGAAAAACAGATAATGATGCTATTAACTCTTTCCACTATAGGATGGCTAGTTGTTTGCCAGAAGTATCACCGCTGAAACAATCAGCACTGGCTTTGTAATTATCATTAAAGTTTATGTCAGTGTTACATCATGGTGCATCTGAGTCATATAAACATAACCTTTTTTCTGTGGCTTTATAAAAAAACTCCCAGAAACAAAATACTGAAAAAGAAACCAGCTGGTGATGGATGATGGCCTCTTACCCCCTCAAGCTGCTGAATTCAATAAATGTCTGTCATATAAGCCCATGATAATTCTCCCCACCACAAAACAAAAAAAAAAGCACAAAACAGAACTTAACTATCACCTTCGGGTCTCTCAGCTGGTCTGGTTGGTGATGTTGTTTCTAAGCCCAGGGCTGTACCCTGAAAATTTTGTTCCCTCCTGTTTTGATATCATGACATCACCCCACAACAGCCTGAGCTGAACTCAAGTCTGGTTGTGTTAGCTGAACTCAAGTGCTGTAAAACCACATCTGGAGACACTCAGCACCATAAAAAGCCAGCTCTAAACTACTTACTGCTATGCAGACCTCACGCCTTCGCCCTTAACGGTTCTTTAGTGATGGCAGACAGCACACAGCAAGATGAAAATACAAACCCAAAGAAAACAGCAGTAAAACTGACTGTTGAAAATGAAAAAAAAAAGGGGGGGGGCAAGGGGGGGAATACAGCTGGGGGAAAAAACCAACCAAACAAAAAAAACCCCCAACAAAACAAAAAAAATTTTTCGGGAACATTAAAACACAGCACTTCATTGTGAGGGTCTTACAGCACCTGTCTGTCAGGGCATGGAGTTGCACTAGAGGGTAATGTGGTTTGGGATCTCCAAGGATGTAAATCTGCTTGTTCTTCACTAACAGCGGTCCTCCACTGCCTCCCAGTATGTTGAACTCCCCCTGTTCACCCTGAAGCACTGAACTTAGACAAGACATCTTTAAATTTCACCTTTATTTTTTGTACATTTAAGTGCTTTTCCATTTCAGTTACATGGAAATGCCACAAGTTTGTGGTGGTGTGGCTAATTTTCCCATTTGCTTTGCCTCAGAAATAGCTACTGCTTCATTTTCTCTGTTCTTTCTCTATAATTAAATCATATCATTGTCTTGTCTCTTTTTAACTACATCTACTTCAAATACTTGATAAATAAGTTTTACAATTAAACAGTTGGGGTTTTTTCTGTAGATAAAATTTATATAATATTCATAATGCATTACCTATTGCTCATGTGTAACACAGCACTGTAATTAAATTATTTTCCCAAATTAACTTTAGTTATGTAGTAGCTGGAATTCAAGATCTAATTTAATGTTAGATTAGTGAAACATCTCCTCCAGGGGTAGACATTAGAGAGCTAACAAAACTCCTTCACCGTATTTATAAACGCTGTGAGGATTGGCATGCTCCGCTGGCTGCAGCAAGCGGCAGACCAGCTACTTGGTGCCTTGTTCACAGTCCCAGAAATTGAAAAGAGAGAAGGAAAAGAATATCCACTGGAGCAAGCAGCATGAAAATGCATCTTTACTTTACCAAATAAAACAGGGGGAAAGCTGCTCACCATGGCTTTGTTGCCCAAGTCTAAATCCCAGGTTTGTGGTGAGCACCAAAATAGTTTTGATAGCCGGTGTATTTGAAGCAGTTCTCCCTCTTTTCCTCACCCTCATACCCCTCATATTTGGGTTAGATCATATGACACAAAAGACGTTGGGAGTGTCACAAGAGTAAACGAAGCTGAAAAAGTACCTGTGCCTAACTGGAAAGGAACCAAAACAGGGCGGCCTGGCCAACTCCCACAGGGAACGGGGCCCCGTGCCCAGGCGGTGTGCATGGGGGCTTCTGGAGTGAATGCAAACCTGCAGTTGAACACAGGTGGGGATCAGAAGAGGGACAGGAATTACTACAAATCATTTGATGGTTTCTGCTGAGACAGTTGCAACTACAAATTTTGAAAGCCCCCGAGATAAAGCTCCATAGTAATATAATTTGCCAGTTAATGGTCTTCAGGTGCATTTCTATCCAGCTAGTGAAAATACAGACAGAATACTACAGTAATGAACTAGCTGAGCAGTTCCATGAGCCACTTCTACATTGAGTTAAAATTGCAAGCAGATATTCTCATCTGAGCATGTGAAATTGCCAGCCAAAATAACCTGCCAATTTCAAATGCTACGCAGATAACAGCTTTTAACATTTAGAACACATAAATGCTCATGCTGAAAAACAAAACCAAAAAAAAAAGAACAGAAAAAAAAAGTTAAACTCTTTAAACTGTAAAGCTGACAAAATCCAGTTGGGTGATAATGCCTTATTGAGACAATTTATTCTCTTGTGCTTAAAGCATGAATCACAGATCTGATTCTCACTGAAATATATACAAAATGAGGTCTCAAGACAAAAGGGCAGAGGCACACTACTTCACTTTTAAACCTTCAGCATCATTTCTAGAAACCCATCCTGCCAAAGTTTCATTCACTCTGAAATATTTCTGTGTTATTAAGTGTGGAAGGCTGGCTCTCTCTAAACTTCTCTCCTATGTCATGTAATTTCTATGCTCCAACATCACCACATTATATCTCGTTAAAGGACTCTCACAATATATGATGTTATTAGAACAACTTCTGCGCTTTTCTTTCAGGGTGATAAATTTCAAGGTGTCACGTGTTCATACTTCTGTTTACTCTTATGATGAGGTGGATATTTTATCAACACTCATGCAGTACTGAAAGGCTCCCAGGGCATAAGAATTAATTTGGCTGCAGTGCTAAAGACGTAAATTACACAGGAGGTAGTGTGGTTTTAGAATAGCTATTGAACACCCAGGATCTGCATTGGTAATGCTTTTCCAAACCACTCCAGTTCTTTCTCAACAACAATAAACAATAATAATTTTAAAAGGAATTATTTTAGTTGTGTGACTGTACTGAGTCGTCATTCAGTGCCAGATGATTGTTGCAGGTGGCCAAGTGCATTGTCTCCATAATGCTATTCATCCCTCCAGGAAGGCAATGCACAGCCCTTTATTGAGTCATGAATGTAAATTCACATGAATACATATTTGCACATGGATCTGTTATTGCAATCTGCAGAAATGCTCCCTTTCAGCTGCATAAAAGCAGAAATCTTACAAAAGGATGTAAACTGTCCTTCTGTTAAATGAAGGTGCAAACTCACCTTCTGACCTTCTGAGTATTTTGTGTTCCTTGGTGCATGGAGAATTTCTTCAATCAGCTATCAGTTAAACAGTCGGGAAAAATTCCCTCTGAATGTATATACCTGATACTACTACAGCTCCATTCTGGGGCAGTGCAACAGGTCAGCTGGACCCCAGGGGATCATTGAGATTGTTACTGGCTATGAGAAAATAGCAACAAATGCAGGTTTCTGAAGATTAGGTCCACAAGGCACCCATGCAATCTGCTGTGTCAGATCTTTTGTCTAACACAGTTGCACTCCCACATCTTGAGGTGCAGCAGTGTTTAGAGCAATCCCTGGATGACTTAAAGGTGTAGAAATACTTCCAAGATCTGTAGGCATCTTGGCCTGACAGTCACCCCGACTATGAGCTCCATATCTAATGGTCAGAGTAGAAATAGGAGTACAGGTGCCGGCATTACTGGGAAGAAGATGATGATGCAGAAGTCCATTCATTATGTCCGCCACCAACTATGGGAAGAAAATAGAATACAGAATACAGAATATTCCCTGCTTTTAAGCCAGATAATATGCCTCAGAAAGCCTGGTCTCAGCATGTTTGCTTTTTAACAGCTGGCTGCCTAATTTTCTGTTTTGACACCTAAACGAGATGATGACACCACAGATATAGTGAATTAAAAGTAAGAAGTAAAGTTTTGCTGAAAGGCCCAACTGCACTGACAATTTGCTGTTCAGGGTTTCTTTTGAACAGCAGGAAAATGATAGCTCAGGCTGCTCAGAAACCATGCTAAGGGATACGGTATAATAAAACTCATTCTTTTTTATCCTCTGGTCAGACTTCTGGTCCTATTACTGAGAAAGACTCAAACATATGGCCTCCTATGGCTATTGCAAAGTGATGAAATGCCTACAGCTAAAAGCAGAGGACATTACAATTGTTTTGACCATCAAAGCCAAAAAAGCATTATCGTGCAATTTATTGCCTCATGTACACCATTCTAGTCACAAAGAACTCACCTGTTTGTATAAAGTTACCTTGTTGAAAAGGAGCCAGTCTTCAAATAAGGTGAAAAACTAGTCAACCACAAGAAACATGCACTTATTTCTTCTCCCCAATATCTATTACTTCATTTTGCACCACTTCTAACAGAAACAGAATGTTGAAATAATGGCAAGCTGGGACAGTTTATTACCTAGAGCATCATAACCACACACGTAGAGTGGCAAAACTCAATTCCGATTTCTCACATGCATTTAGTTTCATTCCTGGGTGCTGCTTGTACAGCAGGAATTTATTTTGCATTTTAAATGGTCAATTCATTGTTTAAGCTGCTTCACATCTTTTGAAATGTTGGAGCTCATTGTCCATGACTGTCTGGCAGCATCAGTAAGATGCATCTCTGTTTCTCCATGTTTGTAGCTGTTGATTGAGAGTCCGAATTTAAATACAGGTTCCTTGTGTTTTCCACTGTAAGTATCAAGTTCTTTCTTTTTAAACCGTTTTTCTTTATTATTATTCTACAGTCATACTGCCTCAGCTTTTACAGAGTTTTGATGCTACAAAAGAATTTTCATCTCAGAGACCTAAGGACATTTCAGAATTTCCAAAGTTTTATATCTACATCTGTAAAAGGAGTTACTAGCATCTTCTTATAGTTTGTGCTGGTCTAAACTTCTTGTTTGGGCTTTTTAATTATCATATCCTTTCTCAGCGCCTGATATAGCCAGGTGGAAATAGGCACATACATGTAAAGAGGTGACAAACTGTTACCAGTAAAATAGGTTATAATAGGATATTGTCCAGAGTAATTCACTTAATGCACTACTGCCTATGTTGCACTTGTGCGGAACCTCATACAGCCAGAATATTTTGCCAAAATTTAAGGTCATGCATTACCTACCTTTTGTGGAACACATTGCACCTCAGAAAATGTATCACCTCTGCAGGACAACAATATCCACAAGCCCTGATAAGCTCATTCTTGTGGCCTAACCAAGATTATCTTTAACTACACGACCTTTTGCACAAATAAACAAAAAGTAAATACACTGTGTGGATTTTTTTGTTTTGTTTTGTAGGTAAGGGGAACTAATTTGAATTTTTGAAGGGAGAAGGAAGTAGTGTGGTAGCCATGTGATACAGAGAATGAGGGAAGATCTGAGCTGAAAATATTCCAGTGCCATTTTGGTGGTCCTTACTTCTTCTACAGCCTTTTGCCAACAGCACTCATAAGATCAACACAGCTGTCTTCTAACCTGATGAATAGATGCTTATTAGCAACCCCAGCCCACCAGCAGCAAACTCTCCATTTTTCCAGATCACATTCCTACTTAATATCTGAAATATGGAAAGAGACCAAAGTATGTATACTCAGAGCAACACATGAAAACAAAGACACTTACAAATTTCCTGAAACCATGCAACAAATCAGTTGCAAAGTCAGAACCAGAAAATTTCTAATGAGCACACATCCCTCAGGAGTATGCTCATTTGCTAATGACCCCTGAAGATCCTTGGAGTGGATCAGACTGATAGAAGTTAATAGAAGACCACAGGAACCAGCAAATAACTGCTCAGCATGCAATCAAACTCTCTCCAGTCTCAGGGATCATCTCTTTACAGTCACCTTCAGTGGCATTCAAACACAGGGAAAACTTCCCCTGTGCTCTCCATCTTTCAGAAAAAAAAATGTTTGGCTCAGGGATTTCCTTAGCTAGATGCAATTTTTGTATATACAGCAGACCTCAGTAGACCTCTGTTACACTAACTTATCCTGCCTCCTTCTCAACCCATAAAAGCCTAGAAGATCCCATGGCAAGACACCCACAGGTCTGCCACTTCTGGCTTGAAGAGCCACCTCCTTTTCCTTGTTTTTAACCTGGGTCCTACTTAACTTCATCTGCTGCCTGTCCACATGTGAAAGTGATGGGCCAAGAGCCAGTGAAGGCAAACATGCCAGTAGTTGCATGACCACCATTTTTATTTTCTGAGTGTCTTTTCCATAATTTTTATACCCTATCATTATCATTGATTCACAGTGGAAAAGGCTTTCACAAAAGCGATTTCTTAATGCTAGGAGGCCAGGAGATACCCAAATGGATTAGTAAGTGTATAAGCTGCTTCAGAACATAATATCAAAAGTGAGTTCATCTCAGAACTGCCAAAGGTGATTTTGCTACACATTACCCACAAAATAACAAATTTATGGCTAAAATGCATCTCTGTGAACCAGGCTGTTTGTCACTCAATACAGCTCAAGACTGAGGCTTAACTGGGACTTAAAAATGCATGGGCCTTGTGTTTCCTTCTGTATCCTATATTAATAGATATCAGTTTATGCAAATGCCCCAAGAGAAGTAAATACATTCAGTATCTAAATACTGTATTTCTACATCAGGTTCCTGACTGATCAGTGACAGCGTAAAGCACAGCCTTAGGTAAATTAAAGTCACACAAGATAATACCACTAAACTGGCTGCTCTGGCACTCCCAGTGCTTTGAGGTCATCCTCCTTTCACCGCAGAAAATATAGGCGTTGCTCATTTAAACAGTTAAGCATTTTACTACAGACTAATTATGTGGCTTACAATTAAATCCATTAACATGCATAATAAAAAAGATGACAACACTTCAAGACCTTCCTGAAACCCCAAAGCAAAAGGGTATAGACAAAAGATATTTATTAGGATGCTACACAGGTCTGTGGGTAGGCGATACCAGCTTTTGGCCTTTGCCCATCTACCCAGCTGCTCTCCCTGTGTAGTGTTTCCACAACTGGGGACGTTTGACAATACTTTTTATACCATACTTTTTAAGTGGCACCTTGACGACTTTGCTCTTTTACTCAATCACATTAGAAATGCGAGTTTCTTCCTTCACACGCCAACAGTTCAGCCCATGAACACTCAAGACCAGGAGAAAAATGTTAGTAACATTAGAAAGTTGAGAGGAGAATGTCTTAGAAAGGCAACGTAAAATTACAGCTGTGCTCTACACATGAGGTAATGCTGTTTTACAGATGCACAGGGTAGCAATTGCTGCTGCAAACTGACCTTTGTGGTCCAGTCCTTTTCACATACAGGAAGGTGATGATACCCTAATGGGACTCTCCAGTTTCCAAAGAAAAAATTGTCCCCACCAGAGTCTCCCCAATACATTCCAGAAACATATTTTCATTAAATAACTTTGTGACATGTTTTATACCCAACCAACATCTATTTGGGTTCATCTAAAGAAAAGTATCAGTGTAACTGCTTAAAAATAAAGTGTATTAAAGGGTGCAGGATTTTTCCATATGGGTTTCTCCTGATGTTTATTTATAAATTGTTACATTTTACAAACTGACTGAAAAATATAAACTTGCCCACCAGTTCTGGTAAAAGTTTTTTAAAGACTGTGGGAGACTATTTGCTCCATTTCTAGATTAGACTTTCTCAAGTTTATTCGAGAAACATGCCTGAACCTTGTGTAGTGCTACCATTAGGATTTGCAGGTACAGCTAAATAAAATTTAAGTTAAATTTCAAATTTCAAATGGGCTGTTATTGTTTCATGA
>JAKFQP010000130.1:691783-704817 GCA_023375905.1 Nycticorax nycticorax | reverse complement strand
AAAAAAAAAAAAGATAAATCCAATATTCTGGGAAAGTGTGAGCCATTGGTAAGTTCTTTGAAATAGTCCGTATTCAAGTTCATAAGGGTGATGCTATTGATAACATGTATTTCACTATCCTGGGAGCTTTGGACAAGGCTGTGCATCAGAAAGTGTTCTGGAAGAAGAAGGATTAATATCTGAAAAAATACTGGAAATAATGGTGAGAATCACCAAGGAGATTAAACAAAAAGTTTGCACAAATAGGGAAGAAGTACTTCTCTTTCTACCATGTAGAATCAAACTATGAAACTCTACACCACCAGATAGCATGGATGCCAAATCTAGCTATGTTCAAAAAGCAAGCAGAAAAGTTTGCAGAAGAAAATCTTTTCCAAAGTTATAAGGCACAAAGGTATCCCACAATTTTGTAAGTGGTTTGCTAAAAATCGTGAGGCATTAAAGGTAAAATTTAGTAGGGAAGTTAATCCCATCACCTCCTTATCAAGAATACCTTGCCAATCCTTCGCTTTAAGACTTACTTATATTGAAAATATTTTCTTATTGCTAGTATGTTTATACTGAAAATATCTTTATTTTTCTTTTTCAGACTAGATGGGAGCTGTTGGAAATGTTTTCTGATCAACACTTTTGCTTGATAGAATGATCTTTTAATTACCAGTGCAGTAGGGTTTTTTTTCCTGCCACTATGCCTCACTTTTTTCCTCTCCAGATCAGTAAAAAAAAATATATCTGCCTTCACAGTCCATTAGGAAACCCTGGAGAAAGTCTACTGTTCAACAGGAGATGCTTTTTGGAAGTTTCATCCTCACTAGCATTCATTCAGGTATCAGCCTATTTATGAAATCTGTGTCTAAATTTCTGATGTTTCTGAGTCTCAGTTGCCCATTGAAAGGTCCAACCCCAGGAGTGTGAGAATGAAAAAGCATAAGGGTTCAAAGAGATAACTCATTTCAAATGGCTTTTAATTCACCCAAACCCTTGAGCATCAGCCAATGTGCGCAGCAAGTTAATCCTCTTTGGCAGGCAGCCGGGCTCCAAAGCAGTCCTTTTTTTGCCACCAAGAGCTGCTCATTTTCTGGTACGGCCAGAGTTTCCCCTTAAGCCAAAGAACTTGTCATCATGCAAAAATAAAATTCTAAAGAATCAAATAAGTGTAAATTCCTCCCCTATTATAAAATCAGATTAATTTTGTTTCTGTGTTGTATCTTTAGTGCTAAAATGTATGCCAAAAATTATGGCATCTATGTGAATGATCATTCATACTCTTGTTAGTACGAACTAGTTTAACTGCTGTATGAGAAATGGAAATCTAGGAAATCTGGTTGTGTTTGAATCAGCAGATTCTTAACATCAGCTGAAATCCCTAATTATAGCTCATTTACAGGTCAGAGGAAGATGGAGAGGGGAGCTGGGCCTTATTCTGACATATACAAATACAGTGGGGAAAAAAAAATGCTTTCACTGTGTCTACTTACCTCTTTACTCATGTGTAAATGACCATAACAGCTTTAAGGAGAAGGGAAGGAGAAGTTTATTTTTAGGTACAGGCTTGAACACTGTTTTTAGTTAATTAAGGGTATCCTTTAGGGGTGACTATAAAAAAAGAAAGGAAAAAGGAAAAAGAGGAGGTATGAAAGAGTGACACAGTTAATCATAAATCTGCATGTGTAGATTCTAATTTCAGTTTTCACCTTAAAAAAAAAAAGGTACATATTTTTTATTTGGCTTTTTCTGCCTAGTGCAATTAAAAGTGAATCTTATCACCCTCAAAAGTTCTATTGTAATGACAAAAGCACCTTGAATTGAAAGAATCTTTGCTCAATTTCAAATTGACCTGTTCATAACATTTCAAAACCAGTTAAAAAAAGAAGGGCAGAGTGTGGAGGGAAGCTTGTATAGCTTTGTATAGTTTATAGAGGTTTTTTCCATTGCACTTTTCAGAAACATTCTCTTTTTCTATTGAAAAATAGTTGGGATGAAAAATGTCAATGCACTGATGCTCATAGGTGCTACACAGCTTTCCCATATGAAGTTCATACTAGTCTGTATTCTATGTTACTTAGTTCAACACTAACAGCCCTCTCTGAGCTTTCACATTTTTACTTGGTTTTTTTCAGGAGCTATATGAGTGCAAAGTACTCAAATTAACATTCTACTTCTTTTACATGCAATAGATGCCATGAAGGCACTACTTATGCTGCACAGTAAACACGAGAATGCTTCCTTACCGGTTCACAATAAGCAAATGAAAGGGCTTGACAGAAGTGCCTTCCAGCATCCTAGGACCAAATGTTACACTTTTGTACTGAAGGATGGCAATAGATTTTTCCAGAGCTGACAAGCGTGGTGGTTTTCAGAAAGGCTTCAGAAATCAACAAAACAAGGTTCTTGGGACTTCCTGACTGACTAAGTCTGGAACCAACTGATCAGTACTTATACCAGGTAAACTGGGAAATTGCAACCTGCTGTCACCTAGGTACAGATAACCTGACTGCTTAGCTTCCTGTGGGCTGCTGGGCTGAGTGACCCCAAAATCCCATCACCTCACAGAGCTTTGGAATTTTGAAACAAGATAGTTAACAGCACAAAGACACTACAAAAGACTCGGTTACCACCTGAGGCATGACAACACCTTCACAGTTAGAGAAGAGCTCACAGAAAACCTGAAAGTTTGGAACAGTTCTCAAGTTTGTAGGACAGCAGCATGTCCTCTGCCTTCAGTGTTTTTGTGGCTAGTCAAACATTTCCCTTGGACTCATACCATCAAACTTCTAATAAGAACATTTACAAAGAGGCTTGAAACATTTCTAGTGTCATAGAACAGCTGCTGTTCATTCATCATAATCTCTGCATGCCAGAAGCTCTAATAACGAAACCTGGATTTCAGTTGTTACTGTTAAAGTTGTCCTATTTGAGATGATGTTGTCATCCACATTTACAGAAACAAATTGGGATAATTATATTCTTCCTGCATGCCGTGAAATTGTCATTTGCAGCTTTTTAATACATCCTTTAGTCTTCACAACAAAATTTGCCTTTATTTGTTCAGCTTGATAATGTTCTGCTCCAGATTTTAGCTGTGAGCCTTCCTACTCTCCCTGCAAGGTTCGAACCAGAACAGCCCAGCCAAATTAATCTGTAGCTTTACAGAATTCCAGAACCAAACACCAACTCACATTTTGCAGCAGAGGTTTTAATTTGGGTTTTTTTGATATAGATGTCACTTCTGGGCCTAGTCTTTCTAAGGTGTCTCTAGGAGATCCCTCTGCTGGAAAAGCAGAGAATCCAGTGTGTCATCAAGTACAAAGAAGCTATATGAGAAAATGACGGTACATACGTTATGTTCTCATTTCACAGGAACCTCTGTTATTTCTGCACTTCTCAGGCCTAATTTTTTTAACTGTCACCTTTTCCCTCACAAACATGCATCTGCTGTGCATCCATTACTCACCATTGAAAAACACACAGTGTCTCCTGAATGACAGAGGACTACACAGACAAAAGCATAAATGTGCTTCTACTTTACCTGTACTGTAAGTACATTATTTAAGTATAATAACTAACACTCAAAGTGCTGATAAAGCATACTGACAATTCATCATCTTTCCACAGTTCTGTATTTATTTCCTATTTCAAAAGAAAATGCAAAAAGAACCCCATACTTAAAGGATGGGACATTTCAAATACATAAACCACATAACCCAGAATTTGAGGAACCGTGGGCTTCTTGTAAAATGTTATACTTCAGTGCCTGGTATCTTTGCACTTCTAGAAAGGTGCAAAAGACAAGAAGAACTGTGACAAAGACGCAGGATTTACCAAGATATACACAAGTCAAATCTGGCTGGTGGGAAGGAATGCTCCATGATAATCAGATTAAGCTTCTGACTTCTCATTTTTGCAAATAATGTTCTTTAGTTCCTGCTTTAAGAAGACTGCTAAGCATTTCAGCAGGAAAATTTCACCCCTATAGTATGCAACAGAGATTTGATTTTGACATGACTGTTCTCAAGCTCATTCCCTTTGTGATACAGAATCTTTCCTTAAGTTTGACTAGTAAAATATATTAAAACGTTGGGGTTTTTTCATTATATGTGAACCTCCATGGTTTACAGCAGCCAAAGTGAAGACTGACTGACTTAGGAATGTTCTTTTCCATAAGATGTCCTACTTACATTCTGGTAGGAAATCACACTTCCCGAAGGCAAGCCTTTAGGGCTTCACCTAAGGTCATTCAAAGATCAGAAATTACATACAGCTTCCTTCATTTCAAGTTTTTTATATAACTGCTAAAAGGCCAATATGTCCAGTTGTTGCAGGAGCATCTGGACAACCCAGAAATTCTCATTAACAAGTTATGAACTTTTGGGGACCAAGAGGTCATAGCTTGAGTCAGCAGGAGATTAAAAAAACATCTACCTCTACAGTGACAGATAATAAAGAAACATAGAGGGGATGACTTGTGTTTTGCTATTTTGACACTGGCTTTACACTGTATTCAGTCATCGTAAACTCCAGTGAAGGGCAACACATACACTTAGCCTTAGAGCTCTGACAGCTCCTCTACAAGTAATTTATTTTCTTAACTGCTGGTGCTAAGACACAGCTTAGAAGGTATTCGACATTGTCATGGCCATGCCTCCAGAAAGGCCTCTGGTTGGGGACCCACACCCCTGCTCCCTGTGGCACTTGCAGCCCCAGACTCACTTTCCTTTCGTGTGCCTCCTCCCTCCTGTGGTGTTTTGGGCCTCTGTGGGATCCCTGATAGCACAGGGCCTCTTCCCAGTGTGCCATGTTACTCCCTGCTCTCCTACCTCATTGCATTTCTCCCCCATCCCTCACTCCCATCACCACTGCTCCAGTGCAGCCCCCTGTTACCCCAGCCACAAGGAACTGCTCCCACTCATCCCAGTGCAATCTCAGGCTTCACCCTTTCACACTTTCTCATGGGTCTGCCCATCAGGAAAATGGTCATTAATCAAAAAAACTGCATGAGAGTGTTGGCTCACACACAATATGATACATAAAATCTTTGCTAACATAAAATAAATTTCCAGATGAAATGTTGGGGTTTGGGGTTTTTTTGGAAAAAAAAAAAAAAAAGTTGCAATTTTCCAGCACTGCAAAGAACATTAAAATTTTCCCCAAGTGATCTTTAGCTACAAAATTTGTGAACTTCAGCAGCACACGCAACAGCCCAGTTTTTCCCTCCTGATTCATCCACTCTTTAGTTATAGAATGCTAACACACACTCTGTCACACACATTGATCTGAGAATTAAATTAAAATCTTATGCATGCCACTGTCCTCTTTTCCAATTAGGGTCGATGCATGTAGTGCAGCAGTGCACCACATGTTGACCTGCTCCATGCACAAGTGTAAGCTCTGGTTCATCTGAGTTGCATGGAAAGCAGCTTCCTCTTTTGATCCCCACGAAAATGTGAGTGGAAGCAAGTCACTGTTGTACCAGGAAGAAGAAAAACATCCTTATCCACAGTCAAATGAGTCAAGAAACAGGTTTTTCTGGAAAACAACGTATCAAAACCAACTGAAGGTTTAAAAGGGAAAATAAAAAAGCATAGAATAATCAAAAAAATGTATCAAAAAGGGCAAAAAAATGAACTTAGAAAGCATAAAAATACAAGGGCAGAAATAAACTGGACAAAACTGGGGAAAAATAAAGGAAATATGTTCCTTTTAAGAGACTTAGAAATTAAGGAGTCAAATCAGCCTTTACCTTATGTTGTTTCGGCACCTGGAGAACACAGAACTAATCAGGCACCAGAAAAACAGGCATAGCTGCAGGTTGTGCCCATTCCTAAAAAAAGGTCTCAGAAGTATCACAGCAGCTGCTTTCTGGCAGCTTTTTGAAGTGACTGGATGGCTTAATGCATACTTACATGTATAGTTTTTCAAAAGAGGAGAGGCTTAACTTACGTACCTGACAGACTTAAGATCTGATGGGAAGACTCCTGAAAAGTTTGGTGAGTCTGGAGCCAGCCTTCACAAAGGAAAAGCACTTGAAGATCAGTGGCATCCAATAAAGCGTGCAAAGTTCAGTGTTTCGGAGAGGACCGTGCTTGCACAAGGACGGAGCTGCAGCACGCATATGTAGGTCATGGTACTTCTTTTGATAGCTCTGTATTTACTCCTCATCTGTCTTCTATGCAAGCACAGCTGCAATATCTAAAGGAACACTACAAGATCTTGCTGTAAAAGGTGTGAATTCTTTATTTGCTTTAAATTAAAACTGCTGTCAAAACCATAATATGAATGAAGCATATACAACTGTGTCACTGGGCACAGAGGATATTCCCAACAGTTACGTGATAATTATTCAGTGACTTTATCATGTTACACAGATAAATGGGAAGTGTAAAATGATCTGAATATTCTTATCATTACAGTTGGCATCATCTGCTCTATTTGATCATTTGGGTGTATTTCACATAGTGGTAGTCTGTGGTTACAAGCAACTCATTCACTGAATCATAGACAACAACCAAAAACTGAGCAAACCAAGCTTGTCATCCTGATTAACAAGGGGGTTTTTCTGACTATTTCTAATTAGTGGACACTTGAGCTCCACTTCATGGACTTTAATTGAGCATTGGAGAGCATGTCTTACTTTAGTGTCATTGAAAATAATGAAGATGCAGCCAGCTTGTTCTAAATAAGAGTCACAGGCTGTGCTTATACATGAAGAATAGTTAGTGAACTCTTTTAATATATGAGTGAGTTGGGCTGATACCTTATTACAAAAATGTCCTTAATATCTGCATAATTTGTCCGCAGAAAAATAACTCAAATTCAGGGCAGAGTTAAAAAATAAAGGAGCCTTATGGATAGGCACTGTATCTTGATTAGATAATGTAAAAGACAAAAGCATTCAGGAGAGCTGGCAGATTATAAAGGATACTATGAGAAAGCATGACAAGAAAGTGTCTCTCAAAGTAGTGAAAAAGACAAGAAACGACAAGACACAACTACGACCAAATTTTAAAGGTCATCTAACTCTGAAAATCAAAATGTAACAAAAAAGCTAGCAGGGGAAGAGAAAAGAATAGTGCAGGCATGTATGAATATAAACCATGTGGATGGAGGCACAATATGAGTTACAACTGGCCAAAGATATTAAACATAAGAACAAAAATATTATGCTGCATTTACAGAAAAGTGTAAGAGGGAAATGCAGGCTCATTGATTGTGGAGGAAAGCAAATAAGCACTGAAAGAGAAAAATTTGAAGTATTAAATGCCTTGTGACTAGAGTTTAGAAAACACAACTAATTAGACAATTGATTTTAACACAGGGATGGGAGCACAAGCAGGGATTGTTGAGCAAAGTCCAATTAAGATTTAAAAAAAGTAAATTAATTATCTCAGTATAAGAATATCCAAATTTATTGACAACAGTGGAGTTAATGGAGAAAAAACTAATGGACACATATGGAGAAGAGGCAGCTGTTAAATCATGGTCATTGTGGACTGGTTTCACGTTGGTCGGGCCCATGACTAAGGTCAAACCCTTAATTCCATCAGGGAGAACTGAGAAACTGGAGACAGTTTCATAACCAATTAAACCCTCTAAGCATGGTTATCAGTAGTTTGCTGCCACACTGAAATTATACGCAAGTGGCATCCCATGGGTCCTTCCTAGATATATTTAATTTTTGTTTATGATTTGAGAGATGTAACACTTTAAAATAATATGTAATTTTGGGAAGCTTGATGAGTTTCAGAGCTGATGCAGAAAACACAGAAAAAGTTCATATGTCAAGCAGAATGTACCAAATGAAAAAAGGAGATGATTCCAAATATGCAAATATGAAAGGAAAAATGTTGTCAACAATAATGCTGTGAAAAAAAAAATCCAGTTTATACTAGCATGCAAACTGGTTTTAAGTTAATGATGTTTCAGCCTGAAAAGCAGATCTCAGTCAAGAAATTATTACCAGCAGTATTATCTGTAAGGCATGGGAGATACAACCATTCTGCCATACACAGCAGTGGCAAAGCACTGGATGAGGTGCTGTCTCTGTTCTTAAAAAACTGAGAAAATCCAGAAAAGAAATGGTAATGAGGGACTTGAACTGTGGGGAAATGTTAAAGAATCAGCTTTTTTTTTTTGTCTAGAAAAGAGAAATATGACATAGGAAATTGTAATGGTGTTACAGTTCCTGCTGTAATAAAGGGATGAGAAGTCAGTCTTTCACCATTTGGAGTAGGTAGCTGAAAAATCAGATTGAACTGTAACAACAACAGGTTAGGTGAGGAAAACAAAAACCAAACCAAAACAAAACAAAACCCCAAACCCTATCATCATGCATCTGGCCAGAAGTGCACTTAACCCAGTAGTCCATTTTCAGTATTGAGTATCCTGTACAAAGTCTAAGGGTAGATCCAGAGTTACCCTGTTACTTCTATGGACTCCCAAATTTTGGTAAAAATCTGCAGACAGAAGAGGGAAAGAATATTCTCACTTCAGGACTGCTTTATCAATGTACATCTGCATTTCTAATGATTAAGAGAAACAAACTTATCCTGCCTTTTGCAAGGTAACCATAATCTCCAGACAGTGTACACTCCTTATACTGAAACTAAAATACTGAAATTTCATTGTTTTCTCTATATTTTACCAACACATTTTAACATTTCCTACTATGCAAAAATTTGCATTTTTGGTTTCTAACAGGTTTACTTTTGAGAAACAATTCAGCAACATTTGTCCAAGCCTAATTGAGAAAAACATTGCATAGACTGCCCAACCAGCAGGACACGTTTATGATAGTGGCAGCAGTTCTAGAAGACAAACAAAAAACAAAATCAGAATAAATCAGGAACAATTACCATTCTGACTACAAATACTTGTATATGAAATATTTCAATTATTAAACTCCTAATTCTATTCTATTTTCTCCCAAACTCTGCAACCCTCCACCCAAAAGTGATAAATTTACCCATAATGAGGTAACACATAAAAGTAATCTTCCAATGCAAAATTTTTATTAATACAATAATTCTTTCAAAGGTCATTAAAACTGGTATTTCCTCTGTGCAATTAAGGAACAGCTTCTTATTTATGTAATGTCCGCATATAATTTTCTGCTTAGCCCAGCTAAGCAAAAGTGTTGCTCAAGCAAACTCCAAGCTGATTGATTATTATGGAGCAAACAATACAGTATCTCCCATCTGCATTTCTTACTGTAGACACTGTTTTGCTTGAAAGCAGACACTCTGTCAGTTCTATGTTTCAGCAGATGCATTAGAGTAGCAAGGGACGCCTGTTGGAAGAATAACAAGAGTAATAAGGAAAGATAATCTGGGGTATCTCTATCTCCAAGAAACAATAGGATCTCCACTTACTGAGCACATCAATTAGAGGTAAGTTTCATAGATCCAGCAGACTGTAAATAAAATCTGCTAAACTTGCCGGGCCTTTAGTAGACATGTTTTAGTAAGTTAGGTAGACAAGCAAATATCAAATCAAGCTCTGAATTAGCTAAATATTGGGCTTTTTTTTTTAGTCAGGCACTTCTAAATTAATCCCTTGAGAGATCTTTATATAAATTAAAAGAATTGGAAGGGCAGGGCAGGGTGGGAAGGGAAGGGAAGGGAAGGGAAGGGAAGGGAAGGGAAGGGAAGGGAAGGGAAGGGAAGGGAAGGGAAGGGAAGGGAAGGGAAGGGAATTGAGTTACTTAGCTTGCAAATGAAATTCTCAAGTGGAGGTATAGTATAGAAAGTGAGAGAGGAAGGCAAAGGTGAGAAAGAAACCCCATCCCCAAACCTTTTCATGAGTTACTCAAAGACACTACAGTCACCCCAGCCCTGTTCCTCTGATGTCAGGGAAGAAATTCCCAGTGACTCTGGGGCGTACTGACCCGGACTTGCATAAAATGCCAGTTATGGTTAGATTTAAGACTAGTCTGATGACTAAATTAGACAAGTCAAGAACAAGATTCCTGGAAATTTCCTGGGCTTGCTCAGAAAAGATCAACCAAGTAAACAATGCTGTCCACCAATACTTTTGTCAAGATGAAGAGTCTTTATACAACCATAAAAGTTATTACCTGTAGCATATATTAGAATTAAAACGCCTTCATTCATTTCTGTGGAAGTGCTAGCAAGTGTAAAATTCATTGCCTTCCAATGGCATTCTCTTAATCAAACACCATAGATTCCACTCAGCAATATAGACCATCTCTACAGGGCCAAAGGAATTAAAGAGCTAATGATGCAGAATGGCAATGACCCAAGTTTTCAAAAACATCTACATTAATTAAAAAATTAATTCTCATTGTCTTCTGAAACATATTTCACATAGCATCCTCTCACTTCTGGGAGACACAACTCTTCATTTGATTTTGGTTCAGGCATTATCATGTCATCCCAAATGAAGGAATGAATAATGCCCTACCACATACACATCAGTATATTTTGGGCTTTCAGCTTCCTTCAAAGAGAGCTTTCTGTTAAATCAATAATAATAATAATAAAAGACAAATAAGAATCCAAGTTTATGAAAATATCTCTGTAGATTAAGATCTCATTTAGCTTTGATAAGAAATGACATATAAAGCTTGCTTAAGTAGTGAGGCTTGCAGACTTTCTGATATTTATTAAAAAACAAACTATTGGATGAAAAGAGAAGAACATGCACAATGTTAGGAAGCTAGATGGATTCCAGCTTTGAGTTAATTTTCATTATTAGGGCTTGATCCCCTTTCAACAGGCAAAAATATTAATGGAGCATATCATGCACATGATAAGAAGATTAATTTATTCAGTGAAAGATGGTAATGCTTAAGGGAAGAGTGGGAAGCTGGGTGATGCTCAAACTCTATAAAAGGACTTGAGGATTAACAACTGAGCCCAGTTAGTGCAGTTAGAGAACCTGTAACAAAACCCCTTAAGAATGTGGTAGAATCCCATGAGGGATTTTGAATTTAAGTCCAAATGAGATTTATGTTGTCAGGCTGCTGTTTGTAGCAGAGTAGCTCCTACAGCACTGAATCAAAATGAGTGTCCACCAATCTTTCCACTGGACAAAGTTTTATTGCCTCCTCCAGGATATTGACAATCTGGAGTAATACCTGCTTTGTAGCTACATAATTCAGACCTATCATAAGTCATCATCAGCGCCATCAAGGAGTCCGCTCTCCTGGTCTCCTACAGGTCTTTCTGTCTTCTTCTTCCATATGTTGTTCTTTGTTGCACTCAGCTTTCTCATATCCATACTTCCTGTACAATGACACCCCATCTTACAGAAATCCTTGCTGCACTACAATTAATCCTTGCTGCCCTCCAACATGATTAAAAGCAAACCCTGATAATTTCTACGGTACACTGCCCCTTTCCCAGGTGTCAACAGTACCAGATCTGACAAGATGTAGAGCCCGTAAAAATACAGATACATACAAAAGCAGAGAAGCTAATTATTAGAGAAATCCCTCCTATTGTGCCCTTTGCCTCCCAGGCACAGCCACTCAAATGTCAATGTACTCACAAACTGCTCCTGCCTGCCCCTCTCCCAAGAAGGCGGCAACCATCAAACAGGTGGCTGCGGTGCTTCTCCATCCATGTTTTTGCACAGCTCTCTAAAGCTTATCCTCAGTTTGCTGAGGGAGGAATATATTCAGCGGGTGCTTATTCAAACATCTATGAATCAGCAACATATTAACCATGGTAGGACTGTGCTTCCAGAACTGCCATATGCTATTGTAGAGAGTAGAGGGAAATAATCTATTATCTTTGCAGGAACAAACAGAAACGCAGTGTTTCTGATGCCTGATCAGGAAAGCCAAGACTACCTAACATCTGTTCACATTTCTGACTACAATATCAGACTCTGAGCATCTGTATAGTTAAGAAATGAGTTTAGTTTACTTCTGTCTTTGTCTCATGGTATGCAAAAACAGATCTCTTATTATGAAATGGCTTTATAACATTCTCAGCAATTCCCATGCTCTTGTCCTTGCTAGTACAAAATGTTACCATAGAAACATAATTAATCAACAGTCCTCTGTGCACTTCAGAAAACAATCGGTTCTGCTAAATTATTACAGTTTCAAATTAATGAACTGCTGATCTTTCCTCAATGGATAACATTTCTAGATAGTGGTCAATGAACCATTTGCAGATACAGAGAAGGTATGTGCTCTTCCAGAACTGTTTCTTTTATTCTGTCTACCAAATGTTTTAAAGGAAACATTGCCTAAATGAACAGTTCCGTTCCCAAAACATTACATTCTCACTTACAGTGGAACAAAAACATCCTCTGGGTTCCTTCTTTGAAGTCATGCATTTAGGTATCTCTGTTTAATCTGAGCCTCTGTCAGCTCAGTTGTATGACTGCCCTTTCACTCAGTGAGGGGAACAATGATGCACATTGACGAGAGATGTTGGTGGGGAAAAAAATAAAAACTCGGTAAAAGGGTGATAGAACTAAAATTCAGCTCAGTTCTCTCTGTTTCTCAGCAGATCCTTCCAAACCTAAAGAAAGGTAACTATAATCACTTAATGAATAAGTCATCCTAAGAGTTTACTTATTTAAATGTAATGACAAATAACTAGCAGTGCAAGAACCCTGAAGATTGAATATGCTTCAAATGTGTAGACTTAATATTGCAATTCTGGCATGCACACAGAATTATTTTGTGCAGGGTACATTAGCAACTCCCTTATCTCAGGCTAGGTTAAATAAAATGTTACTTTAAGAAGTCAGAAGGCAAAAATCTAGTCCAAACTTACGTTTATAGTGACTGTGCTAACTCCAGTAACTACTGGCTTTAATGTTGTAGATATTCAAGGACTTTTTTATCTCTTCACTTTCATTATATTAATTACAATTCACCAAAATAGTCATATTCAACATCTAAGTTGTCACTTTAGTTCTGTACAGATTATATGCTATATGGGACCTGATGAGATGCATCCCAGAGTCCTGAGGGAATTGGCCGATGTTGTCACCAAGCCACTCTCCATGATATTTGAAAAGTCATGGCAGTCAGGTGAAGTCCCCAGTGACTGGAA
>JAKFQP010000130.1:628864-690437 GCA_023375905.1 Nycticorax nycticorax | reverse complement strand
GTGTCCCTGCTGACTGCAGGGGGGTTGGACTAGATGACCTCTAGGGGTCCCTTCCAACCCAAAACATTCTATGATGCTATGCAGTTACATATGTGAGACTAGCAGCATCACTTGACTGGAGGAAAATATAACAAGATTAAATGGACAGCTACTTAGCCTAAGACAACATCTCAGATTTTGGGTAACAGAGATTCACAACTTTCTGAGTTGGACTTTACAACTGGCCTACAAAGTTTAATCACTAGCAATGCATCTATCTTCCAGCCTCTTTTCTTTGGACCTTTCCAATAACCACCAGAAATCAAATTTGCAGGGATAGCATGAGGTAAAATAAAGTTCCTTTTCTTGTTTTAAACTAGCTATTCAATAACTTTTTTGAATATCTTACGAAGGTGCAGTATCACAAGAGATAATAGATAACCCACTCTTTTAAGAGAATCAAAGCCATCAAAGTTTTTCACCAAATAAAAGGCAGATGTTATTTTTGTAAACCAACAAATAAGAGAAAATTTGCAAGATGAACAATGCAGCCCCAGTATATGCCACCACATCTCAGAACAGATTTTGAAGTTATTTTTAGAAGTTCTTCATATTTCTAGATCCAATGTGCAGTGGCAGCCCAAAAAAAGCCGACAGAATATTGGACTTTAGGAAAGCAGATATTAAGAACAAGACAGAGGGTATACTTTTGCTGTTATTCTTTGGTATACCCATGTCTTGAGTACTGTGCTTGGATACTGTCAAGAGAAAGGAGCAGATGCCTTACAATGAGTACCTGAAAAGGCTGACATCATTTGCTTTAGAGAGAAGTCTGACAGGGATATGAATAAGGTTTCCAAAACAGAAAGGTGAGAACAAATTTAAGAACTGTGGTTGACCGTATTCCCCTGCCACCGCACCAAAAAAAAAAAAAAAAAAAAAAAAAAGAAAAAGAAAAAGAAAGGAACACAAGACAAGAACAAGGTATTCAATGAAAGTAGAAGACTGGTTTTAAATGCACAAAAAGGCTACTTTCTACAGAGGACTGCAAAATTTTAGAATGAAATGCCACAAGATATTTGTAGAGGGAGCCAGTGTTTACAGGTTCAAAAAGGGGTTTAGTCAGTTTCATAAACAACAGGTCCCATAAATAGGTACTAAAAAAAAAAGCCAGATAGAGATGTGTTCCACAACATCCTTAATGCAACAATTGTGGGCACAGAGAGGCGATAGAACAGTCAGCAGAAATTGGCAATTTTCTCCCTTTTCCTGGAGACACGGTGCTGGGCTGTACAGACTGCTGTTCTGATTCAGCAGACATTCCTTGCACGCTGGTCTATGCAAGTGCACGAATAACACCTGTTTCACTTCCCTCTTGTTGTGCGAACTGTCACCGGATGATTGTAAAATGAAGACTTGTCCATAAGTCAAGGGATAGGGAAAAGAAAAGGGTAGGAAATAGAAGAAGATTATTTAATTACCAGTCATGCAGAGGCAAAATTGAAAAATAAGGGAGATAGAGAAAGGAGGAAGAGTTAGTGGGAAGATTTGCAGGTTTCAAAATTGAAGCAGTCCAGTCATAATCAGCAGTTTTATTTTTCTTAATGTGAAAGAAGAAACACTGAAAATTACCTCTTTCTAAAAAAAGTACGTACTTTTGACAAAAACTTCATTCCATAAAAAGTAATTTGATCGGCTCCATTCACTATACTAACTGACTGAAATTGTATCTCATCTGCAGAACGCCTGCTTTCAGCTAGGCCTAGAAAAGCAAAACTGTCAAAACATGACAAATCTCACTTTTGCTTGTTGGCTTTCATTTCCAGTTTCTCCGTGCTGTTATATATGAGTTCAAACATGCCAGGAGGGGAGCAAACATTGTTGATAGAACAGCTATTGGCTTTGAGGTATATTTTATAATATGATTAACTTTTGTGCCACTCCTCAGTTTTACAATAAAAAACATCTTGTTTTACAAAATTTAAGTTTTGAATCAAATTTATTTGCCTCCAGAAGGTGCTAGTCTCATCCATTTAAGTTGACCGAGTACACTCATTGAATGCTAAATGGGAAACAGTCAAAGTAAACGGTTTGTGAATTGCCCATAAAATAACTTCTGCTAGTTGGCAAATACATAGCAATAGTAAAACACATTTGCAGAAATTAATGTCCTTCCGTCATGAAGTTAATGGAGCTCAACAGACACTGTTCACGTGGGCAAAGCTTGTGAATCACTAGGAGCAGAGGAAAAGGAGCTAGCTCCTTCATGAATATTGTCTGCAATGAATAATTCAGTCAAATATATTTACGACCACCCATGATGCAAATGTGCTACTAACTCTGATCAGCATTAAATTGCTTTCCCTCCCTACCCGCACTGATGTCAGAGAGTATTGATGAAGTCATATATATACTGCAGCATTTAATGTTTATTTAATTAGCAAGTATTCCACTTGCTAATTGCAGGATTCCCTTCATGAATCAAGGTAAGAAGACTTACTCTTTAAGTCCCACAGACATCAGGTAACTTCTCAGGTTCATTTCCAATGCACATTCACCAAACTGAGCCAACTCCATCGCAACAGAGCAACTCTTCTCTTCAAAAAATTCAATTAAATGGATAATGTGCTAAGCAATCACAACAGTCCATTGGAGTATTTGATTGTATTTATGCATGAGTGTCATGAGTGGACAGAAATGAGATTCAGTAAACTGACAGATGACTTTGGCATTAAATTTATAGCTCATGACACCAGCAAGCAAAGATGTAATCAAAAAGTGGAAAGATCACTGTGGTAACTATCAGTAAGAAAACATGGTTTTGACAGGCCCACAATGGGTGGCATTTTATGTGTGAGGAACAGTGCAAAAATACAGGTAGTGGCTTTTGGGGTGAAGAAACAGGTAAAAAATCCAAAGATCCTATATAAGTTTTGCAGTCTAGACATCTAAAAAACCCTCAGGAAGTCACTAAATCAAAGTGTCAAGGACTTAATTGGAAAAACATTTGGGGAAAAGCTTTTCTTTTTTGTTTTTTTAATTAGAGTTTTGGAGACTGCAAAACAGATTTGCTTAGTTTTGCTACTAGGAACTTCAGCTTTTCTGAGTCTTTTAATGGGAGATATGTTATCCCTTGACCAGAAAGGTCCTGAGACCACCACATAAAGGCATAGCAAGGCAAGCTTCCACACATGCCTTGGACCTTGTGGCAAATACTTCAAAAGGGTTAGCCAGCCAACCATTCACTCAGCATGTGCATCGGTGCCTAGTCAGAAAAACACAAGGAAAATAACAGCAGTTGAGATGTGGGAAAGAAATCAGAGGAAAGCAAAGTTCTCAGCTCAGTCTTGCTTCAGAGACTGTTTCCACTGTGATGGTATTCTGGCAAAGTGAATTGCAGAAGCTTTAACAAGAATGCAAAGCTCATTAGGCACCAAAGCATAATCAGAAAGTCGCAAGCTCAGGACCACTAACCTGGGACCACTTCAGCTGATGACTTAAGCTGGTGAAGCTGAGAGTTAACTGAACCCCTTATATTTCAATTGCACTGCAACGTCACAAGCACTGTCATCAGTTTTCATAGCCACCACATGAGAGAGTAACTCTCTTTAGAGTATGGTCCAGGCAAATTTTTCGGCGTTATAAACTGAGGGTTCGAGTCTGACCAGGTGAACAAAAAAACACAATAAAAAGACTCATTAAATTCCATTGGGGTGGGTAAAGACCAGGAAGAACAGAGTCCAGAGCTGGCGCCATTGTCTGCTGCTCTGCAACAGGCGTCCTTTGTTTCAGAGCACAGGAGGCATAAAATGGTCAGTGATCAAAACAGTTCCACATTACAGCTGAACTGCTCTGAATGATTGTCTGGAGGGCCAAGTTGCAGACTGGAGAGTCCCACTATTTATTTTTCATGTCAACCCATGATAGAAGTCTATATTGCATTTGGACAACCACCCGGATAGTAATCTATGTGCAAGCCTGCGTACATAAAGTCAGCAAAGACTTATATGGTACATCAAAGTATTTCAAGCTCATCAAGACAAAAGCCGTTAGCCTGCAAGGAAAATAAGTGATGCTATAAACTCAGTTCTGCTTTGAACAAAGGCTGAGAGGGGCCACTAAAGGACAGTATGTCTTACAAACAGTATGCCACAGACACGTACACTGGAATCTTCTTAACATGGGCTGCAAGATAAACCAGGTTTGTACCAAGATTTCTAAATTTCTGTTTTGACTAATGAGGCATATATGTTCAGGTTTGCTGGATTTCATGAGAATCTAATACAAATTCCCCATGCATTTGCTGTGAAACTTTCAGTAAATTCTTTCACACGCAATCAAACCTAGACTCCCCTCATCTAGCCATTCCAACAAACAAAAGCAGCAGACAAGTGAAGCAATGTTGCAGTTAAATGCACCATAAGCTTTCCACAGTGACATCCAGGTCGGCTGCACACAAGCATAGCATTTGAGCATTTGAATCGGTTCCACTGATTACTTCAGCTTTGCCAAAGGCAGCAAAAAACCAATGCTGTGTAACTCTACAAGTCAAGGAAAGCCATTGTTTCTGCTCTTTGCTGTTACTTAAGTAACTATCTGCAGTAAACAAACCAGAAAATAACAAATGGGACTATTGCCTTCTTTTCCAGGCAAAAGAAACAGACAGACAGCTTCCATTTATCAAGAGACATCTTACTGATGTTAGGTGAATTGAAAAGAACCACAACAAATTTGAAAAAATCAATTGCATTCTGTGCTGCTTACGGGTGCATTTGGCTGCAAAGTATTTATTTTTTTTTCTCCCGCCCATCTCTCAAAAGAGAAAGGCAGTAGGTGCATAAATTGGGATTTTCCAAGAGAAGAGTTTAAATTCCTTCACCCTTGCAGTAAATGTTTGTACACTATCAGTCCAGATGGACTCAAATTGCTTTCATCACAGAGTCCTCATGCAACATAATGGCCCTGCATCCACACCCAACACCAGGCCATGTTCAAGGGCAGCCTGATCTCCTTTTGCTGCAGAACTGGTGGCACAAAGAACCAGACTCAGGACCAACATGGGGACATTTGAATCTCTTCTCTCCTGCCATGGAGGTAGCCTTTCCAAACTGACAGGATGAAGTAGATAAGTTTACAAAGAAGGCATCTGCAATGGCTAACAGAATATTGTGTTTTACACGTAGAGATACTAAGATGCTGAATAAATAATTTTTCTCGCTAAACATTATTATTGTCAGAGTTTTGCATGTTTAGTTCCAGGCATCCAGCTATTAGAAGGACATGGATGAACAGGTGGGTTGATGTTTGAAGAAACAGAAGAAAACAGGTAACAGCAATTTTTAGGTAAGGGGTACTAGGCTTGCAATGTCAGGAAATTACTATGGACCTTATATGATTAGATGGTATAAAGAACAAATAAAAACATGTGGGGGTTTTTTCAGGGAAAAACTGCTCAGTTCACAAAGTTTTAACTATGTTAACATAATTAAATCTGGATTGAAGCAGCTACTTATTAACAACACATAACTAGTCAGCAACCAGTGAAGTATATTTTCAGGACCAATACCAGCAATCCCAGCCACTTTTAAAATGCTGTGAGACACCTACAAACTTCTAAACACCCCTCCACACTGTTCCATAGGTGCCCTCAGGGGAGGGGGATGTGGTATCCCTCCCTAATGTCCCTCAAAGATGATGGCCCATAGCAGTAGCCATTCTGACCACTGGCAGTTTTATCTCAGATTACTCCTACTCAGTATCCTTCCATTATGAGCTGAAAATCTACAGCTGTCTTTCAGCTAAAGCAATCTTTGCTCTGTCATAAATTAGTCTGTGCATCCCATAATAGGGCAAGCAACCCAGCTCCTGTATACATAAGATAACTGCCACCCTTGGATCAGAGATTTGGACAGCCACACAATCTCCACTGGATTAGCCCCGCCACACAACTGACGAACTCCTGGAACAAGCTCCTCTCCTGTTTCTCTAAACTTAAGTTGTAATATAAATGGATTAGCATTAAAGAATTAAATGTAATTATTATTTCTGCCTTCCTGATGTCTATATGTTTTAAGCACTAATTTTCTGTAAAACATTTTGGTGTCAAACTCAACAAACCAGTAAAAGGATGTGTGCTCTGTAGTGTACCCTGGATACTCCTGAAGCTTTCTCCTGTTTGCTGCTGCTGTGACAGTTCTGGTTTCCATGGAATTGAGCAGAACTAAGATTCAGTAATACAGTCAAGAGGTAAGGCATCCTCACAATACTGTCTTCCCTTTCAGCATGGAAATGTATGCAACCCAAATTATAAATTGAAAAAAAAAAAAGGGATTTCCTCTCATGACACTTTTTTTTCCCCCCGCCACACTGTCCTTTTGCAGCTGAATACTGTAGCTCATATATCCTCTCCCAGGACCACCAAATTTTAGGCAGCTTGCAAACTTCACCAGACTACATGTATTGGCCAAGTCTGTCATTCAGTATTATTGCTCTCAATTCACCAGAGGAAGGAGCTAATTCTTAAGTGAATAAATACTCCCACTTCTGCTAAAATTTTTGCAGCCCATGATAACATCCTTTATTAACAAGGTTCCTTCAACTGACCAAAAATGAAACAATCATTAATCAGCTCAAAAAGACTTCAGCACTTGCAAATCAGTGACAAGTACTATTCAACATAAGTTCCTCTATTCACATTTAACCCAGAGTGAGATTTACACCAAGTGCTTTGTAAGAAGAGGCTAGAATGCAACTAAATACTTCTATTTCTTTTTGGAATTGCTCCTCTTCACAAAGAATGAGATTATGAGTAAGACAATAAGACATTCTGCTTCATGGCTTCAGATAAGATATCGGAGCATATTACATTTCACCTCCTACCTGTAAATGCAACAGCATTTGTTATTATTTGGGGGTATCCTGCTGGCAGCTATAAAGTGAGCCTCCTTTTTCATCCTTAGCAGCCCATACAGACAGTTGTGAAGACATGGTGGGTGGCACAGAGGAGAGAGCAGAGCAACGCATAACTGCCATAGGCTTCTGGTCCATCTCCTTTACCTCTTGTACCTGTCAAACCATTTCCTCTCTCCAGCCTTGCTAATGTTAAACCATGAGCATTTCAGAGCAAGGAGCACTTAATATTTGTATGCTCCCACTCAACAGAGACCAGCCCAGTCACAACCAAAATCTGCCACATTTTAATTCTCTCTTCTGCAATGTTTCCAGCATTGTTCTTCCAGATGAGAGAAGATTCTTTTATTAAGTGTTCCTTTCATTAGTATAAAAGACTGTTGTTCAAAGAAACTACCTACTTTCAGATGAAAAAGGCATCCACTGGAAATAAAAGGAGGAAAATTATTGCTATTTGATTTGCTGACTGGAAAGAGTTAAATGGAAACTGTGGGTCTTCATAGAACAAGCATATTTTATTTCAGTTTGGAATTATGTGTAATCCCGGTTTAATACAGCTTGAGGTGGGAAGAGAAGCTGGAACCCACTTTACCAAGGTGTTCTGGAAAAAGGTTATGCATTAAAAAGGAAAATTTCTTCCATCCCTTTTCTTAAAAACCTTTCTGCCATAACTGGCCCAGCTCCAAAAAAAAAAGGAACTAAACAGATCATAATGTTTTAGTTGCCAATTATATAGATCAAGGAAAAGAAATCGTAAAAATGATGTTTAGACTATATTAAGGGTTCCTTTAAAATCATTCATAATGGAGTTTTCAGTCATCAGGAATGTTAAATATAACAATATTCACCTTACAGTCTGGTATCCACAGAAGTGAGGTACCATTCAAGGCACAAACTTTTGACAAAGTATTCTGGATTTCGGTTTCCTTGAACAGTTCCTTTCCACTCAGGGATATATAATTGGGCAATCACTGTATGTTGACATGACAACCTAATTTTCTTAGAGGTGACCTGGAACATGGAGTGCCCTGGGATTTCACTGGGACATTGTGTGATGTTTTCTGTATATAATTATCTCAAACTGCAGCTCTGGGAAATTATCCATTCCCAGGGCAGTGACAAGGGGCACAAAAGCAAGGACTCCATCACAGTCCAACCTGGGCCTGCATCGTCTGGTGGTGCACTGAGAGTGTAATGTAACTCAACACTGGAGGCGCATCGCCTCACCATCAGTTGGCTCAGCAGGCCAAGTGATTGATTTGGACATCCACACTTGCCATTTCTTTGGTCAGGTCCCCTGCTTGCAGATACTCCATGCAATGTAACATTTCTCCTATTCTCTTTAACAGCAACGTGCACAGTTAAAAGAGCATCTCGGGCCACCCCACAGTCTCACAGCATCACCGTGCTCAGTGCCACCTCCACAGCAATGCAACACGTGCTGTCCATGGGCTCACCCCAGGCTTGACCATCATCAGCTGCTGCTCAGAGAGCTGCTGTGAAAGCAAGGATCTGGTGGGGAGTAGACAAAACACATCTCCAATGACTCAATTCCTTGATAAGAAATAAGAAAACTGTCACTTAAATTTTTTCTCCATTGGCTTTTAGAGCAGTATTCATCTTGCTCGGTGAAATTGCCTTCAGGATCACCAGACAGTTAGGCTCTGGGACAGCTGTCTGTCACAGTAGCTTTTTTCCCTTTGGCAAATCTGCCTGTGTTCAGGCCAAAGCTGAGGAGACTCATGACTGTAGTTTGTCTGCTTGGGCTTGCCTCATTCTACACGGATCTGTCAGCTAAACCACTCTGGAGACCCATTCCTAATCTTTTTCATTTAAAATGAGCTGAATTAGCTTAAAGCATTTAAAGAAAAAATATTTGTCCATGCATTCATGACAGTTGGGGCTCTAGTATTTTAGCCATATCCACCTTAGAAAGCTTCGTCTCTTCAGAAAGATCGCTCAGTAGCTCACAGCCAATTACTCATGTGTTTTAGTTACTCTACTGGCTTTTCTTCTAATTCCTTTAGACAAATTTCTAGTGTCATCGCTGACTAACATGTGGTCCAAAATATCTGAAAGACTGTCTAGCTCTTCTGCAGATTAGTCTCTTTTGGCAGCTGTCGCAATGTTAGTTTTTCATGATAACTGCAGGGAAAATCGAACTGTCACCGCTACCTGTGGGATAGCCTGAATAACCTACTCTGAATAGAAGTGAAAATAGCTGCCTACCTGCCCAGGGATCCCTTTTCAAAGATGGCATTTGACCTGAACTCTACTAGAGCCATTTCACACAACATCAGCTGTCAGGAAGCCATCAGCTGCAAATCCCAGAGCTCAGCCCACGAGCTCCTGCCCATTTGGAGAAGGGCTGTGACTCCTTAGCATAGACCTGACCCCATGTCCAACAGCCATTGCCACGTTCTTTGCACAAATGCCTTCTGCCTGCAGAAAATGTCCACTGTACCAGAGCTGGAAACCTGAAGCTGCTAAACACCATCACTCACAACAATAATTAACCTCATAATCACAAGCTCAGCTGGCTGTTGTTGTCAATATATTGTTTTATGAGCTTCCATTGGCAGGAAATGAATGATTTCTATCTCCTAAAAATGAAATGACTCTTCATGTACAGTACAGGGATTATTTATATAGAGAAGAATAAATCATAATGAAAATGGCAGGAAATAAATAAAAGGGCAATTCTGTTGGATGAGTGTCTAGAGTTGAGATTTCTATTTGAAGCAGGTTTCAAGGATGTTCTATACTACTTTAGTTATTTAACTCTAGCTCCAACTTTAATGGGTACTGGTCTCTGTTTGATTCAGATCTGTTAAGTGCCAGGCCATTTGTGCCATCAGAATACAACTATAGATCTAATTTGGAGAAAAGAAAACAAAAATAAATAAATCTTTAAACTGCTACAATCTTCCAGCAAAATATAAGGTTATGGAGAAAAAACATCTGGTCATTCTGCACCGTCAAAGTTGTCCAGGAGCTGCACCACCCTGTCAGGGATGTAGGTACAAAGACAACAGTAAAGCTAAGTATCTGTCAGGAAGCATCATTTGTCTGCTAGTGAGTGGTATTCACCTAAAAGAAAACGCAAAGTGAAGTGGCATGATGAAACAAGACTCACAACAGGAGAAAATCTAAGATCTGAAGCTGAAACCTCCAATAGAGCTGGATGAAGAAGCATCTTTGGAAGTGCAAAAACTTTACCATTTTCTTCAATTCCTCTTACTTCTCACAGATAAAAGCAACAACATCACCTCCCATATAAAGTAAGTGCAAGCTGAGGTGTCCTTTTTAGCAGATGCAGTAGACAGGGAGAACACTATGACTGGGCCCAAACTCGGTATGCCGGTTTTCCCTTAAGCAACAGAACTGGCATTTGAGTATGTTTTTGTTTTGTCTTTCTTACATGTAAGTAGATTCATGCAATATTTTGACAGGAAACCACGAAGATATTTAAGTGCTCTTTTCCCTTCATTCTCCTGCCTACCAAGCTCATCCCAAGACCTCATTAGTGTTGTAGTAACATGCCATTTCAATGTTACTTCAGTGCAGATAGTCAGAGTTTTTCTGGGATTTCGAGTCACAAAAGCCATTCTACAAAGACAGTAACAGTACGTGGAGACCAAATGCCAAAACAACTCCAAGGTTTGTCTCATGAAGGGAGCAGCCTCCGGAGAGGAGCTTACATGAGCTGATAGACCTGCAGATGGACAAAGAAGTATCCACTGGGCATGCAGACCACTTTGGGAAGCCCTGCAGGGTCCTTTCCCTGTGCAGGTATTCTTGCAGTGTCTCCAATAGTCCACATGGGCTGCTGCATGCATTAGAAATCATTTTATTTTATTGTAAGTGGTGAAACAAGGTTTTACTGCTAAGTCAAAACACTGTCAACAGAAAGGCAGAAACAAAAGCCAAAACCAGTTTCATGCCCCATTAGAGCAACTGAAGACTTTGGTTTTCCTGTTGGCCTGTCTCTGTGCAAAAGTTAAAACTCATCTCCAGAAATACACACTCCTAACTTACCACCTTATCTCAAGGAGCATCCATATGGTCTGGAGGTGAAAAAGCAGTCTGCACAGTGCATACTGCATAACTGTTCAGAGAGATATATTTTGGCTTGATGACTGGTACAGTCTTCCTGCTCTCCTCTGTTTTTATAATTAAACCATTATTTTAAACTATATAGCATGAATTCATCCTCTTGTGTCCTCAGTTCCTTCTTATAGCTTTTTCCCCTTTTAAATTTAATAAATTTTCCCCTTTTTTTGCCTTCACAGCCAAGAACTGAACCAATTCATTTCACAGCAATCCCTTCTCACTGCTTTTCTAATACCCATGCGCATTAAAACCTCATCCATCATTGTTTTCAGAGAGTCAGCTTTTTAATCAGATCTGTATGTATATTGGTTTGAGCATGTGGCAGTTTAATTACCCTCTTGAATATGTGAAACACATCTTTGTCATATCTACTTATATCTGAAGAGAGCCATCCTATAACACTAATTAAAGAGGGATGATGACAATCTTCCCATGCTCAAATTATGTCCCATCTGTCTAGTCATCCTCATGTTCACTCTCTGGATTAATTAAGGGTGGGGAAAGGTTGTTTCCCTGGAGTTTTGCCTAATGCAGGATGAAAAGTCTGTTTTAATGAAGAAACATACGAAATTCCTTTCTTCTCATCCCAAAGTAAAGCACACAGGAAAATAAAACAGAGTCCTTCATTTTGCTGCTGTCTGATCAGCCAGTCATGGATTGCATGGTGTCAGGAGTTGTGTTTATGCAACCCTTCACTGAAGCCAGCAACGGGTCCGAAGGGACACACAGCCCTGTCAGCAAGTCACAGCTAGGCACTGTGCCCTGATATCTGGACCCACAGTTAAAAATACTTTTGTATTAATAATATGATTAAAGGACAGAGTGACATAGGACTAAATGGGTACAGCGTTGAGAAAGCACACCAGTTTTTCAGCATTGTCCTATCAACCTAAGAGTATTTTGCCCACAGACGTGTTCTTCAGGTATTGGAGACACCTAGGTAAAATACAAAGCCTTCTGGTCTTGCCTACTCAGAAGGGTTTTCAAGAATTTATTCTGATTAATAAGACTTGATTTTGCTTCTACCTGAACCCAGCCACACAGCTCCTGCTCTTTTTGAAGCTATTCTACATCCACATAGACCCCTCAGATGCCTAAACCATTAATTTTCATCTAAAGAGCAATTGCAAAGACTTTTAAAACAGGGAAGGACAGAAAGCCCTAAGGAGTCAGAACTGTGTGCCACCAGCGAGGAAGGGGCTGGTGTTCCTTGTACCAGAGGCTGTCATACCCACATGCGAGTCACAGAGGACACGTGACAGCTGCTGTCACATGCCAAAAAGTGAAAAATTAGGCAGGAGAAACAGTGTCAGCAAGGCCTGGACTTCACTGGCCTTCATTACATGGGTGGGCTGAGCGTAAGAATAATTTTGACCCGCTCCCACCTTAAAAGCTTTTCCACTGCCACTGGAGTAGTCCTCCAGGCTTTTTCTTCTCCCTTTTTCTTTTTTTTTTTTTTCCTTCCTTCCCTTTGCTGAGACTGATGATGGAGTCCTTCACTCAGAAGAATGTGCTGCCACTGAAGACTTTATTAGCTCGGAGGGTGGTGGAGCTTTTATTATCCTGGTTTTCCCCTGTTAATACAAGGCACTGCAAATATGTTATATGAAATTAATTTATAGAAAGTACTGCATAGTATTAATTTAGAATCATCAATTGCTGAGTCTATTCTTATCCTCTAGTAAGACCAGGAGATAATAATGGCTATAAATTTGCATGAAAACGAAGCAGCTAACTATTGAAACCATTAAAATATATTTCTTTAATAGCCATCATATTTCATTCTCATGGTTCATATACACTATACAAACCTAGTGTTCTTTTCAATATTTCTTCCTGCCTAGTGTACATCATTCTATTTTTTTTTTTTATTTCTCTGGCCTAATACAAGGCTAAACAGGGTGCTTACAAACACTTTACACTTCAATTTACAGATTATCTGCCACATGCTGATCTATTTTTCCAAACTACAATATAAGAAAAATAGAGCTTGCCATATATAAAAGATTATTTACATATATTTTTTTCTGACAGGACTGTCGAAGTTCATAATTTTAAATCCTTAAAATGGAATTTTCTAAGGAAGATAACCAACTCAAGCCATGCTGAATCGGAGAGGCAGTCTGTAGCTAGATACTTCAGCAGTTGTTACGGCAGTAGGTTAAAAAAAGCATTCTATGTTCTCAAAATTTCCTTTTGGTCAATTTTTTAAATCTTGAGTTATTAAGAGCACTACAAGACCATAATTACTGAGGCACAGAGATAAAAATATTTCTCCTGTTTTCCAGGGTTTTTTACTTTGTGTATTTGTCACTATTGTATTGTCATTTTTAAGTTTCACATTTCTCTCACCATTTTCTCCTCAGTTAGAGCCCAAGAGTCACTGGTTCTCCCATAACCCCACCAAATTTCCTGTTTTATCTTTGCGCCATTTCTCCATCTCTAACAAACCCTTAGATGGTTTTTCATCTGGATCAAACTGCCCTGGAAAGAAAATGAAGTCTTCTTTAAGTGAAATGACAGAGGCTCTCTCACAGAGACATGCCAGCTTACCCCTGCATCAAAATTATATTAAAAAACAAAATCAAAACAAAACAAAAAAACAAAATCAGTTTCTCTCTTCTGCCAGCCAAGGGATATACTCCAACTACTTCAAATAACTCTTCCAGACATGCTCAAATCTGCTACCTTTTCTATATGCATAACATTTTGTGCCACTTACACAGTAAACTCTTACCTACAGTTTGAAGTGTTGTTTTCTCCCACACAGCTCCGCAAATAATCATCATCTCACATTTGATTTTTTTTAGGTTTAAGTTGCACAATTAGATTTGTTAGAAAACTCTATAAATTCCTAAGGATTTTGCACCTGGCTCACCAAGTAACACATTCTTTAAGACATTAAAAAGTTTGGGCAACGAGGATACCTGAACTTCAGGAAGAAGTTGATATACGAGTCCTTAGAGAAATATTCTATCACTAAGTACTGTGAGGAAATAAGCCGATTTAATAATGGAACATATTTCTAATATTTTTCATCACCTCCAACCCAATACTACCACATGAATAGTTGAGTAGCAGGAGGGAAATCCAAAGAGATATGAAGAAAATATTTTTTTTCTTAGTGTAATCATGAGGAAACAGGCCAAGAGAGTAGTATGCAATTTCAATCTGTGTGCGTGGACAACAACATTTTTTTATTCCCCCTCTCCCACTCCAAAAAAGTCTCAGTATAATGATCAAATGTGACTGTTTCATCCCATCTGCCTGTAAAGTAGAAAATCCAGTCTTGTAGAAAGGTATGACAGTATTTTATTTTTAAAATATGTTAGTATGCTTCCTATAAGCATGCTATTTTAGTACCCATTTCCTCCCT
Organism: Nycticorax nycticorax; assembly: GCA_023375905.1. NCBI lineage: Eukaryota > Metazoa > Chordata > Aves > Pelecaniformes > Ardeidae > Nycticorax > Nycticorax nycticorax. The sequence goes on along the minus strand of JAKFQP010000130.1, from coordinate 676,060 downwards.
TTCCCTCTGTCCTCCCTCCCTCCAAGCTGGTTAATTGTTGTCCTTCTTTCCCTGTTTTTGACACCTTACAAAAGATATTTGCAAGTAACGTTTACAAGATTTTACCTATAAGAGCAATAATAGCTGGAAAGTTATAGTGAAATCTCAGCTTTCACTTTGAGAGAAATATCAGCATTGTACCAATAGCCAGTACTGGAAAAAAAAAAATATGAAAAAGAGTGGCTTCACTTGCAAACTATGTTTTAACTAGTCCATCATTATAACCATTTCCATGAATTTAATAATAGCACCAATATCCAATACTCTGAACTTAATGTAATAAATGAAGGGTGATCACATTACCCAGTTTTAAAAATTGCTTTACATAATGTAATCACTTACTTGCTCTAATTTAATTTTACTTTACATCGTTTAATAAATGAATGCTGATCATTTGACATAATTGAATAAGTAGTTCAGCTCATTCTCTGTACTTCTTAGATCACAAAATAAGCTGCCTTTTTGTCATCTTCCAAGATGGCATTGCAAGATTTAAGAGCAGGGCTTCATTCCTCCTCTCAGCTTCTTTATTACCCAGTGTAATCCCCCTCTGTAGGAAAGAACCTAGTCCAGCCCTGCAAGCTGAATTTTTCAAAAGGATTACTTAAAGCTGAGAATTTAAACCCCAGAAATTCTAGACACTCTTCAATTTTCTATGAGTCCAGACAAAGGAACGACTTTCCCATCTTCTCTCCAAAGTAGGTAGGGAAATGCTTACATGTCTCTTTTCAACACAGAAAGGCAGAAAACTGCACCTCCTTCCACCTCCTGCACATTTGCTAAATAAACATGACCATGCTACTGAAGTTCCTCTGCAAATATACCACAGCCCTCAGACCACCTTGAGCCTAACAAGCATTGAAAGTCTATCTGCAACACAACGGTAGGGTTTCAGAAGGATATATGAAAATACCTGGAATTCAGTGCAGACTTCTACAAATGAGGTCTAAAGGCAACCACGCCAGTATCACTGTGCTTTTTAGTGACCGGCTCATGATCACACAGGAGGCTGTGAGGATGGAAGGATGAAGCTGACCCAGACTATCAGCCTAATGACATTACTCTGTTGTAAATTGAGTATGTTATATATAGGTGCATGTTAGTACGACAATCTTGTTTGTCTCCACACCACAGGCTGTGTGAAGACTTGAGGCCAGGTCTCACCTAGTATAAACTGCTTCGGGTCTTATAGTACCAGAGAAGGTGAAGATCTTCTCTACTTGGAGATGATGTGTGCAGAAACTCCATCTTAGCTGTCCTAAAACAACTTTCCATGGGGCCAGGCTTAGTCCAAAACAGCTGTATGGAATCTCTTCCAAAACAGAAGTGTTTGAGAACAGCTGCTGCTTTTCCCGTCATCCCTTCCCCATGTACACAAACCTTAAACTCACTTCCACTAGGCAGAAATTCATTACGGTGTGCCTGTGAATCTAGTAAATAATAATCTCAGACTCCTCCTCTGAGGGAAGTGTAAGCTCCTGGTACCTGTTAGTATGCCTGAAATGGCTTTATAAAGACAACAATAGAGCAAAAAGCCTGGAGGGTTGGTTTAAATATTGTCTTGTTTAAAGTGTTGAGTGAGTTCCTCACTCTTTGAAAGGGATTTTCTCAGACTGTGTTTGCTTTGCTTTTTTTTTTTTTTTTAAACTATAATCCAACAGAGCTTCAAAACTTTTTTCATTAATTTAAATGCAAGCCTCATACCTTCACTCACAAAGCTAAATTCTGCTGAATCTTCTCAGGAAGTAACACATAAATCATGGTAAAAAGTTAATAGTTTGAAGTCTAATAAAAAGAGGCATACTGACTGCATCTGTTGAATTATCGGAAGAGAGATTAGCTGACATGACTTAAAGGATGAAGAGACAGATGAAGGGTTTCCTATATGCAAGTCTCTTGGATATTTCCAGTGGTCTACAGCTACCAATTGAAGCTTCTTTAATTAGAAAGGAATTATTTTTGAAAGAAATCATAACTCTCAGATGCAATGACTAGTTTCAGCTTTTTCATCCAATCCAAGTCTATGCAGGGCACAAAAGCACTCAGACTTATATTTCTTACAATTAATCACCTATAACTACAAGCTGAATAGAGCTTTTTTGACTTACTGTTACAGAAGACTCCACAATAATATCCATGTACAGTCTCCATGTAAATACGCACACATATACACATAAATTACATACTCTATATTCAAACATTCTCTCTCTGAAACACACATAGGTGGTTTTGGAAGGTATTTTCTCCAGGATTACATATAGAAGAGTGACAAAAATTGAAAGGAATACATGAATGGGTTGATTTAAGGATTTATTATTGCTCCTAGGTTCTCTCCAGAGCTACAGCCTCCTGTTTTCATCTTTCATGCCTTAAGCACAAGATTAATCTTCCTTTCTCAAACCAGCAGTATAATTTTTCAAAAAACTTACTGTTCACTTCACTTGAGCAACAATATGGATGTACCTTGTGTTACCTCGTTTAGCCTGTACAACCTTCTCCTCATCCAGAATCCCCATGTGGATTTAACGATGGGTTCATACAAATTCTGTGCCAGGCAAGTACAACCATCTTCCTCCAGTTTTAAGGTGTGAAACCTCAAATGTGTGCTCCTGGATAGCTTTAACTGTGTGACCTTTCCTGACAAAATCAAGTTATTCACATGCACAGCTGCTTTTAGAGCTGATCCCCTTAGGTATTAGGTCAGTACATGAAATATTTAGCTTTTCCTCTACCGAAGATAGACGACATCACTCTTCATTACAAAACAAACTTCCATGGTATATCAAACCAACACTGAGCCACTTAAACTCACTGTAGGAACTTTCTGAATTCTTCAGTAAAACTACATACCTATATGGAAAACCAGGTTATGTTTCCACAGTGATTTACAGTATACAGCAGGCAATATCACAATGCTTATCTTCTTGAAGATACAGTTAGTTTCTTTTAAAAAAAAAAATAAAAGTAAAAAAGAGCCCTCAGGATAAACACTTATTTCTGACACCTAAAAATATTAACAACAGATGACATGAAATCTTTCATCTTCAGTGCTTCAGACCAACTAAATATCAACTTGGCAATGCTCTGGCTCTCAGAAATGTGTTCAGAAAATGTTCCATTGCTTTGAAAGTGCCATTTGGCTCAAGGGACAATCACACACAATGGGATTTCTTCCTGGTGTTTGAATTAGCAGCTGCCAGATATTGGCAAAGGCCTTACTCTTGGTGTTGATCTAAACAAAATAGCAAGAAAAAAGGCTTAGCTGTTCCACATAATCTTTTCTAGCTGGTGGAGATCACCCAACTGAGTTCCTCAGAAAAAACACACAGCATAACACTACAACCTTCTGCTACATTGCACAGGCAAAAAACCTTACCAGACTATAAAAGCCATAAATTCAATTAAAGAGTAACTTTAACGAATTTAACACTATCTATGGGAGGTTAGCAGGAACCGTGTCTTCAATCACCTTCTAGAAAAGCACAGATCTTTCTACTTTGTATTTGTGATACAGAATTTAATTTTAAACTTAAAAGAAAAAAGACTTTATGAAGGACAACTCATCATTCCAGAATCTGGCTTATTTTCTGCTCAGTTAGTGTTAAAACAAGTCACCATTCACAATAAGTGGGTGAAGGGGAGAAAAGGGGGAAAAAAAAGACACTGCCTAGGAAAAAAAGAAAGAAAGAAGGACAGACAGAAAAAGACAGACAGAAAGACCAACAGGCACACAGAAAGACAAAGAAGAAATAGTATAATTTCAACATGCTCACCATCTGGAAAGGTGAAGGAGTCAGAAAGCAGCAATCAATTTCAAAATAGCCATGTATTAAAACTGCCGCCAGCGCTCTCTGCCAAGTTTGGCAGTTCAGTCCAAGAGAGGCGTACCAGAAAGAGGTTGTTAAAGGCTATGATGATGACTTTTACCCTTCAGCATTAATTTTGCCTTCCTGACTGTTGTCTTCTTAGAAGACAGACATCACAGTGAAATCACCAATTCACACATGGGAAACGTGGGTTTCAGTGTACTCAGTGCACAAGAGTAATCACAGTGTATTTCCAGCTTTGTACTGGACATCAGTTTCTCCCCTTTAAACCCAGAGCAACACAGTTTTCAGAAATGTTGACTGTAAGTCATCTGCTGCCATTTTTACAGATTATTAAAAAATTCTGGAGATCCTTTCAGAATGAAGCACACAATGTGTAGTATCTTATAACACAGAAATACACTGCAGTTGCTTAAAAATAACACCATTTTTATTTCAAGTTACTCCTGTCCAGAAATATTCAGAGTCAAACTTCCCAGGACAACACAAGCAGAAAGGGGTAATAAATCTATCATTTTGTCTAGTGACTCCCTACTAACAACCATTTCTGTCTGTAGTAGGTCTTCCTCATGCATCCTCACATTTCCCCCTTTGTTTTTAACAGGTTTAAGATCCAATCTTCCAAAGATATATCTAGTATGCAAGGGAAAAGAATAATTCCTAAAAGCTATTTCTTATAGTTAACTCCCAGATATTTTTTTTATTTCATATTTAGCTTATCATTTTCTTAGTACAGTAGGAATAGAGGGATCCATGCATGGCCTGGCCTTTTAGCAGTCTAGAGAGTAGTTGAGGACATCTGCATTAGTAATTCTCCCCTTTAACCACCCTGAAATTTTTTTTTCTGCTCAGCAGTGGGTATTTCCCTTTTTTAACAGATGAAAACCTGTGAAGGAAGTTGCAAGGTATAAGAACTGATCTGAGAAGAAAAATATCCCCCTTAAGAAAGGCAGGTGGTAAAAAGACACTAGATCCACTCTATTCTTCCACCTTTCTTTCTTCAGCAAACTCAATTTATTCCTGGGCGAGTTACTGTCACTTCACTTTCATTACATCTTTGTGATGTCATAGCAATAACCTTGCATCGCAAAATATTTAAGTGCCAGGGTACCACAAAACCATAAAGACCCAACTGTAGTGCTTAACTAGATGAATTCTATTCACCACCACATGCATCCTGTGTAAAGCAAACTGAAAGAAGTGTTTCCTTCTATTACATTACTCAGACACCAGCTATTTTCCTTTTTAAGAATTACTCACTCCTAATCAGTTAGTTCTTTTGCTTTATCCAAATCAAGGGGTTTTTTGGGTTTTGTTTTTTTTTTATGAAGCATGCCTGCTGTATATTTCATGTTTGGTTTCCACACAATTATTAATAAGCCTGCAACAGCTGACCTATGTCCTCCGATGTTTTTTTTCCCCCCCATGAAAATCAGTATCTGGTGATTTGGGGTCTGAAATTTGCCATAAAGTACCTGCCATTTGGTAGAAAATTTAAAGCAATAGTGATTTGGCTAACCGTTGCTTCAAGTGCTAAGGGAGTTGCCTAGTCCAGTGGTTTATTGTGACGCAGGCAATTTCCTTGTTCCCAGTCTGGTAAAGCCTAACATGGTGCACTTGGAGGCCCTGGAGATTTCTGTACCAAAGAATGCAGCTGCTGCAGTTCCCATTCACCGGTCAGCAGCGAGGCTGAGGGCATGTCCCAGACAGACACGTATGCACAAGCATGCATAACACCCTGCACAGTCCAATGCAGGTAGAGCAGAGCCTTTACCAGCACCTCCCTAAACACTAACATAAACAAGAATATGGATGGCCTATACACTGACTTAGTCCCTTTCAGCACATGCAGACTAGAGTGAGATGCACAGCAAATGGACAGGAGGAAGATTTAGTAAGGGTGGGGCAGACATATCTTGAGAAAAAGCAGCATATTGCTGCTGTCATTCAAGCATGCATATGACCCACATAACTTTGCAAGAATGAAGAATTGACTCATTTCTTGCTTTGACACAAAATAAATGGATAAATACCAACTGGTTTTCTTCTTCCTCTTTAATTTGGGAATTGCTCCTGCGCAACTCCTGAGAAAGCTGTACACCACCTTATTAGTTACTCTGCTGCTGTCAAATATATCTTCTCCATTTAGATTGCACCCTCATGCCACTTCAAAAATTGGCATTTATTTTCACTGAATAAGTTAGTTTTTAGACCTGTGTTTGAAGGAGAAAAATAAAAAGAGTTAAACTTTATCCAAAGGGCTTCTTTTAGAAATACCAAAGCCATAAATACAAGCTTGAAGGTGGCAGAATCTGTTCTTTAATTACTCTTCAGTATTCTAGTACAGTTAAGACTTATTCCAAAAGTTCAGGTCATGACCTCACAACAGGCTCACCTGAGCAAGACATAGCTCTACCTACTGCTTCCCCCACACTCGCATACAGCAGTTTCATGTTTGCACATGCTGAAGACCCTCCCTTCCCTGCTGTTACTTACAGTTTTTCAAATACAGGATACTTATCTAACAAGAACTGGGGGAAAACTGATACAATATTAAAGAAAACTTATAACATTCAAGAAAAAAATCCAGCAGCGATCAATTAGTTTGACTTACATGCAAATATATTTTTTAAAAAAGAAGTTTTCTTCCAGTGCAACTGCAACTCCTTGGTACAAAACCAAGGAAACAAGCAGCAGGTTCAGCAATACTGCCAGTGTCTGCAGGCCTATGAGAAGGTAGATGAGTCCAGAATTCGGAGGTCATGGAAAGGTTGATGCCTCATGAGGATGCCATTGCTGACACCAGCTAGCAGCTCCAAGATACTTAGCACAACACAGCACAAAAATATGTAAAGCATGACAAAATGCAACCAGTCTTCCAGCTTCTTTAGACAGCCTTCCTGAAAAAGCTGTTCCAGATGGCCTAAGTCACCCCCGCAGTGAGAATACTTCTCCTTACAGCAGCTTTCAGGGACACGAGCTTTTTCAGCTGGAAGATGCCAGGAAGCAGCTGTTGCCTTTAGCCAGTCTGTGTAGTTTTGGACCCCACAACACTGCAGCTTCCTCTGCACTGCATCCACAGCTCTGCTGTCAGGACCCTGGGAGTCTGTCCCATTGTACTGATAGACAAGGTAGACCATAGTGCTTTTCAGCTCAGAAGCCATCCGAATGGAGTATAGCTGTGCCAGAACTGCTGAAGACATTTCTAGGCAAAGGAGGACCAGCAGCAAGTACATGAGAGCCCCTTGCTTATACCGGGAGCCCTTAGCAGCAATAGAGACAGCCAAAACTCCAGTAGGTAGCAAGATAAGTGCAGCTGCAACAGCCAGCCAGCCAGGGAGAGACAAGAAAGACTCCTGAAATAAATATCTGTAGTTCTTGTACATCAGGATGACAAAAATTCCACCAACAGCCAGAGCTGCAGCAGCACCCCAGAAGAGGAAGCCTAGGAACCTCAGCAGAGATCGAGCAAAGCGCCTGAGCCAGGAGTCCTCACAGCACCACAGAGATGATGACAACAAAAACGACAACAGTGACACCACCACAGGTCTCATTCTGCTCACTTCTAGCAGCAAAAACCCTCACCACCACCATTTAAGAGGCCTCCACCCCACTCACCCAGGTGCAGTAGATGACATCTCCACCCAAAAACAACTTGCAAGGGAGCAACACTGATGAGACTCCAGTACAAAGACTAGGCCCTGCATTAGCTAACAACATGCTGCTCCTTCTTCAGCATAGCCTGCAGAAACCGTGAGGGTATGTGCTAAGCTTGCTGTCAAGAGGTCGTTTACTCTGCTGTGCTTGGAGAACTTTGCATCTGAAGGAGAAGGACAGCTGGAAAAAGGCTGTACCCCTTGCTTTACTACATTCACGTCTTAAAGAGCTAAATGTAGAGAAATAGTCTAGGTGGTAGCCAGTAGTGCTAGTTCAGATCACTTAGACTGCCCAAGCGAAAGTGCTAATCCAGCAGCAGTAGCCAAGATGGCAACAAATGCACAAGTCTGAGTGATTAACAAGGGAATAGTTTAAGCAGAGCTATTCAATCAGGGATCTCCATAGGTAACACTCACCTAGGCTCATTGTCCTCCCCAGTACACTTACCACTGTGAGGGGCATAATGGTGTTAATAATATTTTACCCCTTTTTACTCAGCAAGGTTTCTGTGTAGATAGCTTCAATTACTCAAGGCACCTGGATGAGAAATCCCTACCATTTCACACTTGAACCCCTCAGTTTACATCACCTATGATTTGACTGAGTGCTGTGATGACTGAATGCAAACAACAGTAAGAACGGTATTAACTTTTCCCTGTGTAAAGAGACTGAATTACGCGCCAGCTAAATGTCTTCACAACAATCCCAAAGGGAATTGATGCCACTTATCAGCCAGCAGAAGAGCATTATTACTCAAACATGTGACACAGAAGAGCCAAGCAGGAAGGGAAACCTGCACAAAACTTGCCACAGGCACCAGGAGGCAGATGCCAAGGCCAATAGTGATTCCCTAATCATCCCGATGAAGTCCTGTCTCTTCAGTTTCTCAAGACGCAGAGCAGTGCTAATACAACAAGCATACATAAGGGAGAATACAGAGAAATTATCGTCATTTTCAGAAACACGAGCACCTGCAGACCCTGCAGAAAATGTAAGTCAGTGCACAGGCCCCTGGAACTCTGGAAAAGTCTCAGCAAAGCCAATGATCCCACATCAGTCAGATGCTTTACAAGGACCTATTGCTGGTTTATATGTTATGCACACACAGATGTTGGGCTGATCCCCATCAAAATGCCTTTCTATGCGCTGTACAAACATGTCATTAAGGCTAATTATTTTGGAATGAGATAAATTACTTTTATTATTTTTAATCTTGCCATTAAGAGTAATTACCATGCAGTGATTAACTTGTTAAATCTTAACCAAATGCTTCTTTCAAAGCTGTTCTAGGATGTGTGTTTTCCTGCAACTGTTCTCTGAAGCCTGAGTCTGCCCTCTCTCCTGTTCAGCTTGCTGCTGCTCCCAGCCTTCCAGCTGTGTTGGTTTTTGCTGCCATTCGCTTATTCTCTTGAATGCCTTTTCCTCTGATTTCTATGTTCTGCATCTGGGACAGGGAGAAGCAGGGAGGGCAGAAACAGGAAGGATTTCCCCTCACATCTGTACACACACGCGAACTACACCATTTAATGTCTCCATAGCGCAGAAGAAACATACCAGAGAAGTGTGAGGAAACATACCAGAAACATATCAGCAAATACTGTGAGGAGTAACAGTTCTTTATTGCTAGTTTGCAAGCTTTGTGAAAAAGCATGTGAACCTGCCTCTTTTCCTTTCTGCCTTCCCCCATGCTTAGGAAGCTGAATGAGATGTTAAGAACTAACTTACAACACTATTTACTTTTAGCTTATTCTGCAGTCTCTGAAATATATTAGAAAGGCTCAGACTGCCTACAGGAGAACTTTACTGCACCTCTTGTTCCTTTCAGCCAGGATAACTGCTCCTGAATACAGAGGAGAGAATTTCAATGGTTATTGAAGCCTAGAGGCTCTTATCTTTCTAAATATTCCCCAAATACAATAATTTCCCCTTTGCTTAAATCTGACTCTTTGGACAACTCTGAGGTTTTTTTTCTTTCTTTCATATGGCTGTGGGACTGAGAGGGAGGGAGGGAGAGAGGGAGGGGTGAATCAGCTTTTGTATGTGGAGGGGTTTGTGTTGCCACAGGCTCTAACCCTTGCACTGGTGCCTTGGACCTGGCTTAGCCCCTGCAGAGAGCTGTGAACCAGCCCACAGGAGCAGGGAGCCACCCACACACAGCCTCCTCCTGAAGTTGGGACTTTTGGGGTGGTACAAGTGGACAGGAGTACCCGCATGCCTGCCTGTCCACCACGGGAATCAGGAGCACCAGTGCTAAACGTTGACTGGGAGCCAGTTCACAGGTCAGAGCTCTCAGTATCACCTGGGGGGATGGAGCATACTCAGCATCCTGCAAGAGGAAGCTGCTGCAGTGGGGATTAAAATCAGCAGGGCTGTCCAAAACCCCTCACCCACCTTGTGCTAGGCGATGCACCTGCACTCAGGAAGAGAGATCTTCTGCTCAAAATGTCTGCTGTCTGGTAAGACCTGCAAGACAAAGAAGGACAAGAGAAACATAGAACTTGTCCCTGAAGTACCCAAAAGACCAACTGACACCCTCAATGGTTCTGCATTTGTGCTAAGTAATTTTAGCTGTATGTGCGGGCAAAAGCTTGAAAAAAGCAATGAGTGGAGGTACCTATAAAGAGACTGTAGTGTGACAAGGAGAGTGTAAGTGAGGCAGAATAGGAATGCTCCTCTATTCTCTTTCCAGTGGTAAACAGCATAACATGATAAATGCCATCCCTTCTTTCTCTGGAGTTGTTTCTGCTTATGAACTGATGAGTATTGAAATTCAAATATGGGTGTAACAGATAATACATCTTAGATAAACTACTTTCTGCAATGTTGCTGAAAGTATAATCCTTCAAGTTAATAAAATGCCAGCTCTGTATTTTTTGCATTCATTGTTCTAGCAAGCTGTGACTGACATTGAATGGCTCTTATGTGCCAGGAAGGTCAAAAAGGTTCATTCCATGTGGGTCCAGGAGTGAGACCAGAGACCCATCAAGTCAACGTTGTGGTTGTGCAAATGCAACATAGCCAGATGACTAGACTCATTTTAAATGACATGGGCTGTCATACAGATTAATCCGGGATCATGTCTGAGCTCTTGCTGTAATCGGCAACAATTCAAAACAAGATGGCCAGCTAGTCCATTCAGACTTGTGTGCACAAGAAGAAACCAAGAGGTGACCATGGGATCAGTTGGACAAGCCCATGTTCAAAGTTTAATACAAACCTTATATAAAATGAGACAGGATCTCAAAGCAGACCCTCAGCCTCTGCATCCATTGCCACAGTGTCACAGAAGAGCCCTAAAGCTGCCTCAGAAGAACAGCTGGCATTTCCCCTGCAACCCATGTACGCATGAAGTTACCATAGCTGGACCTTCTAGGTGTAGTTAAAGCACTCTGAAGGAGGTTTGGCTTGAGAGTTTAGAACATCTGTAAAGGTCTCATTAGATTAAAGCACACCTATACTGTAGGATATGACTTTAAAACCTTACTAAAACACAGAGGTTTTTATCAATTTTGTCTACACCAGCTTTTACATTAAGCTTCTGCCCCATCCCACCTTCCTGACCCCTTCAGCAGGTGGAAGCTGGCACGTGACCCAGCAGGGCTGGCAGGTCCAGAAAAAGTGGTAATGAGTATCATTGGTATCGCTCCTCCCTTCACCGATCCTGACCCTGCCTGCTGACCCTGGCAATATACCTTTCCCAAGCTGAAGAGACTTCACACACAATTTTTCCAGTTTCCAAGAAAAGCCCTGGCTGCATGTAAAGTGACAGCAAATAAAAAGTAGTATTTGGAAAAAAAACCTACTTTGATTCTTCTCAATCAGATCGTTCAAGCTATGATGGGTAGTCAAAACACCACATAGCAGAAGGACTGGGTACCAAGTGGAAAACTATTTTTAAAAAACCTGAAAGCTGCTAAGAAGTCTATTGGCTCTTTGGGAATAAAAAACATTATCTTATGAGACATGTCATGTTACAAGATCACTCTGACAGCCCAAATGCAAAAAGGACGAACAAGCCTGGTTGGACCCAGATCCTACAGTCACTGCCGTGCACAAGTGGTTGCCATAGTAACCAAGGTCAGGTGCTGTTGCCTTGCATCAGACTAATACCTCGCATGGAAAGCTTGAAGCAAGGAGAGGAGATACGACTGCCACCTCCTATTCATGGGGAAAATGTACTCTCCACAAGAACTGATTTACCGTTGTGCAGGTGTTTCGACTGAAGCCAGTCAGATGTTTACCCCCGGCTCTGTTTGCCTGACCAAAGTGGCTTTTTTTGTAATTCAAGAACCACATCAAATGCTTGCAGGGGGTTTATTTAGTTTTGCTTTTAACGCTCCAGGTTTTCATTGGTATTGAAAATAAAAATCAAATGTCAAAAGTTTGGTGTTTTCATGTATTTCCCTCTTTCTTTTTATGAATTGAACATGAGAGAAAGACTAAAACCTTTTTTTTTTTCATTTTATTTTTCCTCTCCTATTGTCTTTTGCTAGTCGGGACTGGGATGAATACAGGCTATCAAAGAAAGGAAAAAGAAAGGCAAAAAACAAAAGCAAAAAACAAAAGCATTTTCTGTATTTCCATCACTTTGGAATTTCAGAAGTTGGAGAATATTTTAAAAGACACAGAATGGAAAGAGAAAATAGAAATTAAAATGAAAAGGAAACTTCTATTCTTTTGATAGCCTTCATTTTATTGCAGTTGGTAATAAAAACAGGTTGGAGGAAAAGGTACTTTGTAAAAACTTCAAAAAAATGAAGAAAGGACAGAACACTCTGAAATTCAAGTCACCTTGACATTTAAAGTATTTTGTGATTTTTTTTTCATTGTTTTCAGCCATCACTAGCTACTATTTTTTTCATGTGAATGCAGTGTTCTCATTTATGTTTCATACCATATGCAAGATTTCTGGGCACTTTCTGAAGTTATTATAAGACTTTTAATATGAAATAGGTGCCCTTTAATCATTAACTTGTGAAAATAACTAACAGATTTCTCTTTAGGGAGGAAGTCAGAAGTGTCTGAATACATTATCTGAAGTTAGTAAACTGTGTAAAGACCTGACAAGAAGCTTACACTTGTCAGAACTTCCCATGAATAAAGTTTCTTCTCTGCCAGGTCTCCTCAGATAAAGGAATCCTTGTAGGATGCTTTTTCCTCGAGAGAAGGCTTTCATGCAAAATTGGGCTGGACCCCTGTTGGGCCAGCATTCTCCACAGCATCGCCTGTGAAACCTCAGACAGGCCATGGCAATGCTGTAGGTGACATGCATGAACTTTCTACTTGTGGTCCTTTTGCCCTACAATGTGAAGGAATCTAGCTGCACAGCTATAAAGCACCCATTTGTGAATAAAAGTTTTGAAATCTTTGTTTTATATTGATACTATAAAATCAATATACAGCATCCAGGACAAATCTCTCAAATTAATTTTGTGATAAATCTTAAAATCAGTCAATCTCAGGGTCCTAAAATACTGAGATGCTTTTTCAAATGTTACCTTTGGCTACTCTGTTTCTCAGAGGACATAGGCCTTTTAATGTTCTTCGAGCTCCAAAAACTTCAGCCTTAAGTCATCAGGGTTTATTACAATATGGAAACCTGGATCCCATTGTTGATCTTACAATGTAAATCAAAGCTCAATGTCAGTTTGTTCTTGAGGCCACTTCAGCAGTGATGTATTTGTCCTGGCTGTTATGGTTATGTGTAAGTAGCTACTCAAAACTGAGGTGAAGGGGAGATATCTGGCATGATGACATGCAAAAAATCTTGATTAAAGGTTCACTTGAGCAGTGGCTTAGGAGTTAAAAAAAAAAAAAACAGCATTGTAGCAGTAATGATGTGATGAGCATGGGATTTCTTCTCAAATATTTGGTCTGGCCGGAGACAGATTCAGCAATTTCCTTAAGATGAGAGCATTGGATTACCTTCGTGTGAACAGCTTGTCAGACCAATTCAGACCTGTAATGGGAGCTCACCCGAAAGAATGAGATTTGTACAGCTCGTGCTTCATGAACTCACCTGCAAAGATGAAGGCTGGCAGGGTGTAGTTTCTTCTGGTGAATAACTGACTCCTTTTTCAGCTCATTGACTAGGAAAAAAAATCAATGAAAACATTAATTTTGGGTTAATCTGACAAATGATTAAAAGTTCAGCTTTTCCACCAGGAAAGATATTAGCAAAGAATGGTGTCAGCCTACAAGGCAGCTGCAAATTTAGCCAAGTGGAAGTAAAAGGAGTATGTGATAGAGTCCTTTTCTTTTTACTGGCACAGTACTAAGTGTATCTATATCAAATGTAATGTTCATCTCATACCAGGTTTTATAGTGACTATAGTAGTGAATTTATTTTTATTATCTTTCCTAAGTCATGATAGGAGCATATAAAATGTCAACTTTGTCAGAATTAGTCTTACAGCACATTTCAAAGAAGTGGAACCAATTTTAATCAGATTTTTATGCATGTCCATTCAGACAAAACACAGCTTTTTAGAGAAAAAAAAAATAATCAAAACCAAAAATACCTGCAATTTATTTCTGTGCTCTATTTCTATCTACAATCTCTCCACCAAACAATTGCCTTCAAGAGGTATTTTGCTTTTAAATATAGAAGCTGTCACTGACATGGAAAGAGTCTATTAGGTTTAAACTCAAAGAAGCATCTAAATGCAAAACAAAAGCAAACAAATGAAAATGTATTTGAACATGGAATGTAACAGCACATTTAAGAGAGAAAACATGAATGCATTGAACTACCAGGAAAGGTGTCTCTGCTAACTTCCAGACCCAAGAACAAGTAGCACAACTTGGCTTTGCCTTCATAGGAGTCACTTTCTTTTATTTCAGAGTTTAATGTACTCATCAAAACTCAATTTGCAAGCCCAACTGCTGGGCATCAGAGGCCTTTTCAGAAACCTCAGTGAGGTTCCTATAATGCTGAAGTCCAGCTAGCGCTCCAGAAGAATTTTATTTTCTCCCACAGCACCTTGATAGGTGTGGTTATTGTAACCTAAGTGCCGCCTTCAGCATCTTCCAGTAGAACTGGGTTCTGGGTCATGCACAGCATGTGAAAGCTCAAGAGAGACTGGAAGAAGTAGATGACCTGGGACATGCTGCTTTCTTGCCCACAGGAAGTTTGGGGCACCTTTTGCTCAGTACAGGTTATGGTCCTGACTGGTTCAGGAATCAGCATGAGGATCCATGCCAGTATACACTGAGGAACATGAGTATTCCCATTTTCAGCAGTCAGATAAAAATCATAGACTCATTGTGGAGCTGAGGGATCAGCAGGGAGAAAAGGTATTGGAGGGCAAACAAAATGAGTAGGGTTAAACAAATTCCATTAAGAATTACTACCAGTGAAACAGACAGTGATGAAGAGCATAGCTGCTCAATCAGGATAAGCCCTACTAAAAATACTCAAAAAAGAAAAAGCATTAACCAGTATTTTCTTCTTTATTCTACTTCCAAAATTTGTTTGG
The DNA here is from genome assembly GCA_023375905.1 of Nycticorax nycticorax. Lineage (NCBI taxonomy): Eukaryota > Metazoa > Chordata > Aves > Pelecaniformes > Ardeidae > Nycticorax > Nycticorax nycticorax. The sequence continues at coordinate 661,059 of JAKFQP010000130.1, read as the reverse complement.
GGGCTGTCTGTATCAATAAAATAACTTCTTTTTTCCTGATTGGCACTGTGAGAACAGCCACTCAGGACCGAACAGAAAATAGCTTCATAATCTCAGAGGTAATTGTGGTCTCGCTTTTGCAGAGAACAAAATGCCAAATTATTCAGGGCTACCATGAGCTTTCATACAATATAAAGCAATTAGGTTTTACCTGAACTCACATTCACCACCACCACCCACTCACCAGACTCGTGCGATGCAGTGCCCATGTGAATCAGGCAAGGAGGGGGACCCATATTTCATGCTGATAGAGGGGTAACCTTGCAGCTGCTTGTACACATTTCTCCTCCCTCAATATTCGTTCACAGATGGGGCATTGGAGAAATCTTGCAGTGGCACAGGTATAAGCAGCAATAGAAGTAGAAATCCATTTCTCTGGGGAATTGAATAGCCATTTTGGATAGCTGGCCAGGCAAAAATAGGTAGTTAGGCAAAATAGTTAGGCAAAAAATCTTTCTCATGGATTCCCATTGTGCGAATTTCAGCATTAATGTGAAATTTGAGGCAGAGGACCTTCCACAGGTGTCTGCTTTGGTCTGAAGTCCTGAATGCATGGGCCAGGGCATTCAAAATGAGGTGGCCACTGCAATTTTACATTGTTGGAAGCTAGGTGGGCCTCCACACACACAAATGCAAATGGTCAGGAAGTTGCTCCTGTTTAACAGTCTCCAGAGTCATGGAGGGAGGTAGGACAAAAGTCCTACCCATGCCATCAGGGCTATACCAATGGTGGAGGTGACCAGGGCAGCTTCAGTTTCTCCACATGTCATGCTGACATATTTCTACAGCACTATGTTTGCTTCAGAAACAAATTTATATTTACAGGCCTGTCACCAAGAGGAATACATAAGAAAGCTGTTGCAGACACCCGATAAGAGCTCCAGTTCCCAGAAAGCAGGGGATTCAAAGGGAGTGGAGCTGACTGACAAGCAGCTTCTGCAGCCAAAGAATTTCTGCAATGCGGAGGAGGGAAGGGGCGACAGCTCAGACCACGAACCTTCCTAGATTTGCTTTGGCACAGACTGTGCTCTCAGTGTCTTCCCTTTCCCTGTGCACAAAGGCTGTGCAAAATGCCAGGAGGGAGATAGGACGTACTGCGAGGGAATGGGAACTGAAGTCCTTCATGTCCATTGAAGCTGTAATAGGAACAAACCTCCTACCATTCAAATATTCAAGGCTTTCTCTGCTCTGGCTGTTTTCATGCATTTTGCCAAGTGGCAGCCCCCTTCATTTTAACATAAAAATGTAGCATTGCTCAACTTGTCTTTATCAACAAGTGCCACTTTGACAAATGTTTTTGATAAGCCTGAAAAATACTGAAAAATCATGCTAGAATGATGACAAAGCCCATCGCCCTGATTGGCATGGTGACAAACACTGCTAAAAGCCACAGTTTTTCCTTACATTTATAAACCCTGGAATAAATGTAAATCCTACTAAACACACACACACTTTCTATGTTTTCATTGGTTCCCTTCAGCTAATTAACCTGCTTTATTTGTAATAAATACTTATACAACTTCCCAGGCCACAATGCATTCTGTTTAATTAAAAATATTTTCCATATTGCACAAGTCGGCTTCCACAACAGTAGCAATTGTGGGTTTAGAGCCGCTGTGTCTCAATATTCTTCTGTAATGAAGTAATGCTGAAATGTTTGCTAGTGGCTAGTAGTTAAACTGTTAATAAAAATATACTGTTCTTACAAACAAGTAGATCTCAGATACTGTGATCCGTGCCTTTGTTTCACAGTGCTCCTCTGGACAAATTTGCAGGTAGCAGTAAAGAGTAGAACTCAATTGAACAAAACATTCAGCTGCCATAGTGATGAAAGCAGCAGGAACAGAAGGCAATAAAATGAGCTTTGATAAATGAAAAAGCCTGCACCCAGAGAGAAACACGAACAAGCACCTGACGACACAGAGATAACCAAGCAGCCAAAACCAGTGCATTAAAGCAGACTTACTCTTTTTTTCAGTCATGTCCTCACAGTGACAAGAGCTTCTGGGAAGGCAGATTGCAGAAAAAGATGCAGGTGAAAAGTCAAAGTAAACTGGAATCCTACCAGAGATTTCAGAGTCGACAGAGAAGGATCCATGCATGCTAAGATCCACATAGAAGAATTTCTGTATGAAAAATAAAATTTGAAAACCATCAGTTAGTAAACATAATGAATATAAAGAATTTTCCTACCCTAGCGAGTAAATATTTTCATGAGTTTAAACTAGGGCTAGAAATCAAAACCTATTATTGCCAGATTTCAGAAAACAGAATCAAATTGCTTTATTGTGCCTTTTTTTTTGCCAGAATTTTTTTAACATTTCAAGGAAACTCAAGGGATATCTAAAAAGGTTATTTTGAACTTCTTTTACCTCCAGACTTTCATTTAGGAGTGGTCTTTGTTTTCAAGGGTATTTTTTAAAGTGCTTTATGTATTATGACATAATTCAGAATAACATGTTTAAGTGGCCTGAACAGTTTTCTGCAACAGTGTCTCCTGGCAGAATTTCAAGGTATCTTGATTAATTTTTTTTTTCCTGAACCGAAATGAAAACAGATTTTCCAAAAATCAGAATGGAGAGTACATTGTTACTGAAAAAAAAAGACCATAGTTTTAAGGTGAAAAGGGAGATTTCAATGCATGTTTCCCTCTTCTGACATAGATCTCATCCTGCCTCAACTTCTCCAAAACCTCCTACAGGCTTTAAGAATTGAGAGGTAGGTTCCAGCACTTGGCTGAATTGCCCTCATTTTCAAGGGAAATGCACCTGAAAGCTTTGAATGCTCTCTCATCTCTCTGTAGACAGAAACATGTATCTTAAACAGACATGTACAAACAAATTCATAAACCTTCCCTGCAGACTACGTGCATGAAAGAACTAGTTGCTACCCACTTTAATGAGTTAGAATTTACTTTTCATGCCCAGTAATCCTGCCGTGTGAACCAGTGTAAAAGGAGGTCTCTTCCCAGTGGTCTCCTATGTAAGAAAGAGAAAATCCTGAAAAAACCCTCATCTATCAATGCAGTTTACTGCATAACTCCACCATAAAGCCTGAAGGAAATGGGAAAGACAGCTTTCCAGGGCTCTTCTATATAATGCAAAAGAGCTGGTTCTGAGCTCGGTTATAAAGAAAGTGAAGTATCGAGGAACACCATTTAATTGCTGGACTTGGAATGGTATAAAATCCTACAAGATCAAAATAAGACTAGCTTGCACATCATTATTTAAATCACCTCACATCGGGTAAATTTGAAGTGTCTAATTTTAATACATATGTATTGCCATTTTAGATACTAAACTACTAAATGACCCACACTGACAGAGATGGAAAAAGCATGAAAGAGGCTAAAAGCCTGCACAATATCAAATCATTAGCTCATCAGCAGGGATGTAAGAAATGAATATTCATGTAGTAGATAATATTTTTGTGACTAGATTAACAGATGGAGATAGGTGCTCGCTTTTGTATTTAATTTTCAATCTTTCTCAAATGAAAGGTAAACTCATATCTATGCATACTGCTTAGACAGGATTTTACTTGAATTTGAATAGCTGAAAATATTGACATCTTTAGTAAGGTTTGCTTTGTAAAATGGGTGGTTGGAAATTAAAGGAATCATTAATTTGAAATTTAACCATTTTAAAAATATATAAAGTAAAAGTCATTCTGGCCAGTACATTAGCTTAGATTGTGTGCTGTTTGGCTAGGAATCATTTTTTAGGGCTTTTTACTTTCCTTTCCATTGTAGGTCACCAACCACCTACTAAAGAAAGTGTAATAGCAGTAATACCAATAAAAATAACAATATGTAATCAAGTAACAACAGGTAAACCAGAGTATCCAACCTTAACAGTCTTCCTAAATTTGTGTCCACCTTTTCTAGATTTTTTTAAAATCATTTTTGGATGACAGAAAGAGGAAAAGCTGCATATAAAGGAAATAAGAAATGATACCACATACCGAATCACAGAATCACAAGGGTTGGAAGGGACCTTGGGAGATCATCCAGTCCAACCCCCCTGCTAAAGCAGGTTCTCCTAGAGCATGTTACACAGGACTTCATCCAGGCAGGCTTTGAATATCTCCAGAGAAGGAGACTCCACAACCCCGCTGGGCAGCCTGTCCCAGTGCTCCGTCACCCTCAGAGTAAAGAAGTTTTTCCTCATATTCAGCTGAAACCTCTTATGTTTCAGTCTGTACCCATTGCCCCTTGTCCTGTCACTGGGCACCACTGCAAAGAGTCTGGCTCCGTCCTCGTGACTTCCACCCTTAAGATATTTGTATGTGTTGATGAGGTCCCCTCTCAGTCTTCTCTTCTTCAGGCTGAACAAGCCCAACTCTCTCAGCCTTTCCTCGTAGGGGAGATGCTCCAGTCCCTTTATCATCCTAGTTGCTCTCCTCTGGACTCTTTCTAGGAGTTCCTCATCTTTCTTGAACTGGGGAGCCCAGAACTGGACACAGTACTCCAGGTGGGGTCTCACCAGGGCAGAGTAGAGGGGGAGGATAACCTCCCTCGACCTGCTGGCCACACTCCTCTTAATGCACCCCAGGATACCATTGGCCTTCTTGGCAACAAGGGCACACTGCTGGCTCATGGTCAGCTTGTCATCCACCAGGACTCCCAGGTCCCTCTCGGCAGAGCTGCTTCCCAGCAGGTCAGCCCCCAGCCTGTACTGGTGCATGGGGTTCGACCTCCCCAGGTGCAGCACTCAACACTTGCCCTTGTTGAATTTCATCAGGTTCCTCTCCACCCAACTCTCCAGCCTGTCCAGGTCCCGCTGAATGGCAGCGCAGCCTTCCGGCGTATCAGCCACTCCTCCCAGCTTTGTGTCATCAGCGAACTTGCTGAGGGTACACTCTGTCCCCTCGTCCAGGTCATTGATGAACAAGTTGAACAAGACTGGGCCGAGTACTGAGCCCTGGGGAACTCCACTAACTACCGGCTTCCAACTGGACTCTGCCCTGCCGATCAGCACCCTCTGAGCCCTGTCATTCAGCCAGTTCTCAATCCACCTCATTGTCCACTCATCCAACCCACACTTCTTGAGCTTCCCTGTGAGGATGTTACGGGAGACAGCATCAAAAGCCTTGCTGAAGTCATGGTAGACAACATCCACCGCTCTCCCCTCATCTACCCAGCCGGTCATGCCATCACAGAAGGCTATCAGATTGGTCAGGCATGATTTCCCCTTGGTGAATCCGTGCTGGGTACTCCTGATGATCTTCTTTTCCTCTACTTGCTTGGAGAGGACACCCAGAATGAGTTGTTCCACCACCTTTCCGGGGACGGAGGTGAGACTAACCGGCCTGTAGTTCCCTGGTCCTCCTTCTTGCCCTTTCTGAAGACCAGAGTGACATTGGCTATCTTCCAGTCCTCAGGCACCTCTCCTGTTCTCCATGACCTTTCGCAGATGATGGAGAGTGGCTCAGCAATGTCGTCTGCCAGTTCCTTCAGCACTCATGGGTGCATTCCATCGGGGCCCATGGATTTGTGGGTGTCCAGCTTCCTTAAAAGATCCCTAACCTGATCCACCTCGACCGAGGGAAGGTCATCCTTTCTCCAAGCTTGCTCGCTTACCTCCAAGGACTGGGGAGCCTGAGGCCCAGCCTTGGCGGTGAAGACTGAAGCAAAGAAGGCATTCAGTAGCTCCGCCTTCTCTGTATCATCTGTCACCAGGGCACCCATTTCATTCAGCAGCAGTCCCACATTACCCCTAGTCTTACGTTTACTGCTGATGTACTTGAAGAAGCCCTTCTTGTTATCTTTGATATCCTTTGCCAAACTTAGTTCCAGGTCAACCTTGGCCTTTCTAGTTGCTTCCCTATAGGCTCTGGCAGCATTCCTGTATGCCTCCCAAGTGGCCTGACCCTCTTTCCACATTCCATAGAGCTTACTCTTTTCTTTGAGTTTCATTAGAAGCTCCTTGTTCATCCATGCAGGCCTCTTGCCTCGTTTACTTGATTTTCTACTCATCAGATATGATGCACCAATCCTGAGCACGGAGGAAGAGCTGCTTAAATAGCAGCAGACTCCCCTACCTTCAAGAGCCTTAGCCCATGGAATTCTTCCAAGTAGATCCCTGAAGAGGCCAAAGTTAGCTCTCCTGAAGTCTAATGTGGCAGTCCTACTTGTTGTTCTGCTTCCACCTCTCAGAATCCGGAACTCCACCATCTCGTGGTCACTGCAGCCAAGCCTGCCCCCTACCTTCACATCCTCAACCAGTTCTTTATTTGCCAGCATAAGGTCCAGTAGCACTCCACTTCTTGTTGGCTCCTCCACCACCGGGGTCAAAAAGTTATCATCGATGTTCTGCAGGAACCTCCTGGACTGTGCGCACCTTGCCGTGTGGTCCTTCCAGTTGATATCAGGATAGTTGAAATCTCCCATGGGAACCAGGGCCTGCGATTGCGAGGCTACTTTTAGCTGTCTATAGAAGGCCTCGTCTACTTCCTCGTCCTGGTTGGGTCGTCTATAGTAAACACCCACCACAGTGTCACCCATGCTGGCCTGCCCCTTAATTTTTACCCACAAGCTTTCAACATGTTCTTCATCCTCTCCTGGGTAGAGTTCTATACATTCCAGTTGCTCCTTTACATAAAGAGCAACTCCACCGCCTCACCTCATAGGCCTGTCTTTCCTGAAAAGCACATAGCCATCGATGGCAGCATTCCAGTCATGCGTGTTGTCCCACCATGTCTCTGTAATTGCGATGAGATCGTGGCCCTGCAACCACATACAGGACTCTAGCTCTTCCTGCTTGTTCCCCATGCTGTGCGCATTGGTGTAAAGGCGTTTCAGCGAGGCAATTGAGCACCTAGGTTTCTCTGGAGGAATGAAAGAGGATCTCCCACAGCCAAGCCCACCTTTAGGGCAGTTGGTCTTTTGGTTCTTAAGTTGGGAGGCAGCTACGGCACGTTTATTGCTGCTCTGAACGGACACACTTGTTCCACCATCGGATTTGACTGCGACCTGACCACGTACCCCACCCTCCAAGTCCTTTAGTTTAAAGCCTGCCGTACCAAGTTGGCCAACCTAGGCCTAGGATTCCCCTGCCTCGCCTAGAGAGGTGGACCCCATCCCTCCCTAACAGGTTGTAATCATCAAAGAACGTCCCATTGTTATAAGAGCCAAAACCCTCACCACGGCACCAGCCATGTAGCCAGGAGTTAATGTACATTATGCGCCTATTTCTGGCCGCCCCCTTCCCTCAAAGTGGTAAAATGGAAGAAAAGATAACCTGGGCCCCAATGTTTTTCACTTGTACCCCCAGGGCTTGAAAGTCTTCTTTGATTTTACCCAGGTTTCTGCTTTCTGTATCATTTGTTCCTACATGAAATAGTAGTAGTGGATAGTAGTCCGTTCTACTGACGAGTTGTGGCATCCTCTCAGCCACATCTCGAACCTTGGCTCCTGGAAGGCAGCGTACCTCATGGGACTCCCTGTCAGGTCGGCAGATGGGTCCCTCTATACCCTTCAACAGAGAGTCACCCGCTACGAGCACTCGTCGCTTCTTCTTACGGTGTCCACTATGTGTTGCTGGTACAGTTTCCCCCTGCAGGGGGCTTTGCAGACCTTGCTCACGTGTGTCCTCAGCCGTTAAGGCTTCATATCTGTTTCTGGTTGAGATGGTAGAGGGTGCAGGCTGATGTGGAGTCCTGCTTTTGTGAGTCACCAGGGTCCAAGGTGCCTCCTTCTCGGTGGAGTCCGCCACAGGAGCATGGTTCTGAAACCACCTGTCAATCTCTGCCCCAGCTCCTCTAAGACTGCGCAGTCTTTCAACCGTTCCCTGCAGTTCGGCCACCTGGCGTAACAGGTCATCGGTCTGTGTGCCCCTAGTGCAGGTGCTTACCTTATCACTGGGAGAAGGGTTTGGGCACTTGCTGCAACCCACCGCCTGTACTGATGTTTCCTTTCTTGCCAGATCCGTCTGGGTGGATGCACCAGATGTCTCAGGGGCTTTCTCTGTAGGAACAGTGGTTTTAGCTCTGAGGCGAGTGCCCACCATGTTGCCAGAGACCAAAGCACTTCCCTGGGCTGGAGACCTGGAAGCGGGCTGCAGAGACCCTCCTGCTTGTCCTGCCCGTGCAAAATGCCACGCAAACTGCCACGCCACGCCCTGTTTGCCCATCCTGTTCGCCATGCTCTGGGTCGCTCGTGCTGCCTGGGGGCCGTTTAAGTCTCCCACCATTGCTTCTGACAATGCCCATGCCACATCAGTCGCACGTCATCCCCCCCGCTCGCGAGAGCTGCCGGCTCCTGACGGGTCCCTCTGCCCACCCTTGGGTCTCCCGGGCTCAAGGAACCGCCTTGCCTGCCCCAAACCAGCGCAGAGCCACAGGACTGGCCTAGCCACCACTGTGCTCCTCACCGACTACTCCAAGCACACTGTTATCAAAGTGAGAGATAGGGAAGAAGAAAGGAAGCTTTGTTGTTCTGACCTCTTAAATATGTAGTACATGCATCAGGACTTGCCACATAATAAACCAAATACTTTTAAACAGAGAGTGGCTGGTTTTGAGGTCAGGATATTTTTTTAAGCGTGTACTTAACTCTTTAGATAACTAATCCCAGGGAAGTACTGGCACAAGGTGATCTGCTGATCAAGAAGCTTTAAATAAGAGTCAAACATCTCCTTGTAATGTCTTGCAGGGTGATATGAAACAGGAAAGTGAGATGGAGCTCAGTATACCAAACAAGGATGGATGCTGAAGAAATGCAAGCACATATTAAGGGAAGATTATTTGCAAAACCTGAATCAAAACACGAAACTTTAGGAATGACAAACTACAAGCAAGACTCCTTGCTGCCATTTGAGCTGCTCAGAGATTTTCACAAATAGTAATAGTAAGAACTAGGCCACTCTGTTGGTGATGCCATGTAGATTAGGGCAGGCATTCCCTTTATTTGTATGCCTTTTCAACTGCATATTTTCATGCCAGGTGTTTCTTCTCAAATTGCATGGCACTGTGCTCGATGGGTTTTAGCTCACTTGACTTCTCAGGTGAACATCACAGTCCTGGTCATCAGGTATGTGTCTGCACTGATGCTCTGATTCTCCTTCAAAGGAAACCTAACTATGGGAGTAAGAATGGCTCGGCTGTCCTCACCGTAAGGTTGGTTTGGATAACCAGGGTAATGGCTGCAGATAGCATCAGCAAAGGCATAGTCACTTGGGATTTTGGTTCTGCTGTGACACCACTGAACAAATATTGCTATGTAACTAAATAAAAGAGTTTTCTTCAAGGAGCTTACTTCCTTTGCACGCCAGGCCTCACACCAAGAGACTTGCGATTGTGTGCAGGATTTAGGCCAAGTCACGTCCTCTTCATCCATAGGTAACTTTTTTGTAAACCCATTGACATTTGTCTGGGAAATGGCTGTACCACTAATATGGGAGACATGTAGTTGTTGAATATTTGTAGCTAAGTATTGACATAAGAACAACCTGTTTTCAGAAGAGACCCTATCCCAAATTACACTTGATCATCACTTGCAAGAGCATGTAGTGGTTTCATATGTTATGAACTTGATTTTCTTTAAAATCTGCCATGGTGTTTTTTCCTGATTTGTTTTGTGTCTTTCCAGATATCACAACCTCTCATGGCCTTTTTTTATACTCATAAGATGAAAGACAGCTATCTACATCTTCACATCTTCTCCTGTTAGTTTCATATCCTGCACCAATGTAGAGCCAAAGATCCTTGTTCTCATGCTCTTTTGTATGTTTTCTGTGTAATTTTTTAGGACCCTCAATTCATTCTCACTAAGAACACTGAATTGCCTTTACCAGCCACCCCTGGTTTTTGAAGGAAGATGGGAGAAGAGTTATTTTCTGTAGAGTATGTACTTCGCTCTTCTAACTGTATTGTCAGAAGGAGCTCTGCAGGCATTATCGTTAGCCATAACTGCTGTAGGAAAGCATTGGTATCCTGCGAGCAAGAGGTAAATTTTACTTCAGAAGTCTGACACTAAGTCTTTCTGAATTACCACCACCACATTTACCCTGCCCACAGATTCCACAGATCCCCTCCAGTTACCTCTGGGAGAATTGGGCCAGTTGCACACCTCCCACCATGCTCCTCTGCAGGGTGGAACAGCCAATATTCTTCTGTCATAAAGATCATCTCTCCAAATTAAATCCAAGATGAAGGACTTAAAAACCAGAAAATCTTAGGAAAAGCAGCACTAGGGTTTGAGCAAGCTGTAAATTCAGGTCACTTTGAGTAATGAAAGCATTTGAAAGACCATGCTCAACTACCTATAAATCTGAGATTATTTTTACCTTTCAGGTCAGAGTCTTTAATGAGAAGCAAATTGAGAAAACACAAGGATAAAATACGATGAGAAATTAGATATATCGCTGAGACCAGCAGGGATTTTCAGAGATGCAAACAGAAATCACAGTGCTAAACCAGGGAATCATTTAACTCTCCTCTTCTGTATGTCAGGGGTCGGTTACTGCTTTAAGCCCTGCACCTTTTCCTCAAGCCATTCAGGGAACTGCACTTTGCCTTCACTGCGTCTTGCCAGACCTCCTGCACACTTGACAGGCTGCTCAGTTAGGGCATCAGAGCACAGCTCTCAGAGCAATAGCCCGAGCTCTGCACCCCCCTCAGACCGCCCAGGTGCTGCCTCCAGCACGGGAACGAATGAAACCACCAGTTCTTCCAGCCCCAGGCCTGGCAATCTTAGCTTTATTTAACTACGTAAGTGAAGTTAAATTTCCCACTGGAGAGGCAAGAGGTATCTCCAACTTTATCTTGTGAAGGGAGAAACTGAGGCAGACCTAGTTGGTGTATCTGACATCATTCCCAACTTCATGTCTCCAGCTTTCACCCACAACCACCCTTCAGTCCTGCAGCCCTTGCATGGGGACATCCCCAGAAATATTGTAAAGAATAATTAGCTATGCACTCTATCAAATCCCCTCTAATGACAACATACTGAGCACTGTCAGTACATTATCTCTCTGAGTTCAGAACAACCAAAGTATCAGGAGTCATGTACCCAACCCGATTAATGTATGGGATTTGCCTGTGGTCTGAAGACATATGCTATTACAGGCCAGCTGGGCTGTGCCGTTATTCTCAGATTTATAATGAGTATGTATAAATTAATGTCAATTTCACATAACATAAAGCAGAATACTGCTTTGTATGATGTAACTGCCATGTAGCTAGTCCGTACTAGCCATTAAATCTGGTCAGATATGACTGTTTTCTTCCTATTGCTCAGTCTTCACAGGTAACCTGAGATACAGCATGCAAATATTAATTAAGGGACATATATTTGCCCAGGAGCTGCATCAGAGACCTCTGAAGCTGCAGCATTTACAAGTGGACCTGGAAAAAATATTTCAACCACAGCAAAATAAATTGACCACCTTTATTTACAACACCTTTTGCTCCTTCATTACCTCCTCAAGAAGATATTAAGGAATGGATCTTTAATGCAAACAAGACGACAAATTCTCACTGTGAGCTAAGCAGAGAGCAGTGTACATGGCTGAGAGAGTGCATCTGCAGCCAAGAGAGAGTCAGTTGTCATTACTGTAGGAGTTCAGCAAAGAAAAAAGGAGTTTAACCCCTCCTTCCCTACTTCTGTCAGACCAGTGTCTGACAGTATGCTGCACCAGAACATCTCCTAACACCAAAGGCAAATGCCAGTGCATTTCGTGTACACCTGATGCAGAATGAATAGTTACCATCAAGTGCTTCATGCATTTCTGTTCAAAACACTGTCTGTAAAGGGTAGTATTATTCTGAGTCCTACAAAGGATTTAATAATCTCCTAAAAATTTGATCTGCTGCTTCCAAAATTAAACCGTGATCACTAGATCTCAGCAAACTGGATAAACATTATGTAGAAATGTCAAAATATTCCTTTTTAAGCAATATTTGTTAGAATCTCAGATTCAGCTGTGATGTATCAACGTGCTTTTGCACCTTTACAAGTCTTTTGGAGATTTTTGCTTAAATTGTGAAGTGTGCCCCAGATTTCTTGGGGAAAACATTAAAACTGAATAGTTTTCATGATTTTGACCTGAAATTTATCTAGGCATTGCTGGGTCTGCTTGCATGCTATGTGACAGGCAAACCAAAGTTCTCTGATTTCATCTATCTATCTACAACCTTCAGTGGAAGCATAGCTTCTTTTACTCACAAAATGACAAAAGCAGTACAAACACAGACCTTAAGCAGATTTAGCTTAGTCATAATTTAATGTCACCGATATTTAGAGTACATCAATTTGTTTGAGTATCTTTTACTTCTGTAAAGCCATGATATTTTCTCCCTTTAACTATCTGAAATTTTTCAGTTGAAAGCTTTGGTGAAACCTTATATTTTATAACAAAAGATACCCCAGATCTTCTCTCTCAAGCAAACCTGATGGAGCTGTGCTCACCACAGCGCTCGCTGATGTCAGTATCAAATGATGAATAAAGCTTGTACCACAAATAGCAGAGCCATTCACATTTATTTGCCCTATGCTGGGAGCATCTGCCTGAATTCACATTTTCAAATTAATGTGCTATTGTTTGTACATCATTTGTTACTGGTGTCACTTGCAAAACAGAATAGTTTTCCCAGACAGGACAAAAGCAGGTGTACTGTATTTCATATTTAACTCTACTTACATACAGCAAAGTGTACTTATATAATACTAATGCAGTTTTAATATAAAAATATGTTATCACTCCTTTCCAGAAGTTGTGCATATGTTTTCAAACATTTCTTTTGGAAGAAAAACATATTCTTCTGTGAAGTGGGCTTTTTTCTACCATTTTGTTTTCTAGTTTCATTTTCTTAAGATCCTTTTACCCTTTCACAAAAGGAGATTCAGTGTATGAATTCACTGTTCAGGTTAACTTTATATATTGTACAACAAAAATTTTACACTAAGCCAAGAAGTATTTCCTTACAAATGAAGCAAGTAGTGGGCTAGAGGTATACTCCATAAATCAAGATTCAGTTCATAGTAACAATGTAGAAGGGTGCCTAAGAAATATGATATAGCCACTTAAGTTCCTTGCACAGTATGTTAAAAGACAACCTCAAGCACCCACTTAAAGTTGCTAGCCTGACAGCCAAGTCGGCACTTAGGAACAAGGCTGGACACCCTGGAAAGAGCAGAACAGAAACAAAGAGATTGAAGAGGACTCGGTTGTTAACCCAGGTAGGTTACAGTCTCATTCCTCACTCCAATCACACTGCTGTTCTGCTTTCCTAAATAATGAGGAGAAATTAGGATGATTACGCTCCAGTAATTCCTTGATGAAGCAATTCCACTCCTGAAATGAAAAAGCAATGAGGAAAATTGAGAAAACCAAATTCCCTTTCTGTTTGTTTGTCTTTGTTTCTCTCTATTTTTCATTCTTGCAAAGTTCAATAAAAGCATAGAGCAGAGATTTATGGGTTGCAAAACCTGAAGGGAGCATTGAAATCAGGAAATCTCACCCCAGACTTTACAGTGGGAGACGTGTTCGCAAAGGAGACCTCCCACCCTCACTTGCCTCACTGATACTGGTACCAAACTGCATAGCTTCAAGGACCTAATCTAATCTTTTAATTCTATGCACCTGGAGTTGGTCCCTTCAAAAAGTATTCATGGAGGCCTACATTGAAGTTGTAGACCACACTTGCATACACCCAGGGTAGGGGTGGTGCCACAGCCCACCCTTGGTGAGCACCTCAGGGGACGCCTGTGACTTGGGAGGAGAGGTTCGTTGCACCCAGCGCCTGTGCAGGGCAGGGGCGTGCGAGCATCTGTGTGTGCATGCAACCGGGTGGGCATGCATGTGTGTGTGCAGGTTGGATTAGACCTTCTTGGGATTTACTAAAGAAGGGTCTCTACAAGTTTGTAAGTGTTTCCTTATGTTTCATAAGTGTTTATTATTGTAGTTTATCTGTTGCATTTCTGATATTGATCCTGATGTATAGTTCACTGAGTTGCTGGTTAATTATGTCCCATTAAGGTATCAATAAATCACTGCAATCCTGAGTTAGTGTTTTGAACCCAGCATTCCTTTCCCTGTGATAGACCAGTGTCATTATGTTCTTTTAGCAGACAGGAAGGTCTCATTATTTGACAGTATGGGCACTAGGAATTTCTGATATCCGTACCTTTACGATCTTCTGTGTATGAAAAATGACTGAAATAAATAAAAACCAAAAGTGTTCATATACTAATTTATAAATAACACATCTAGATATTATTCATGCAGATAAAGCCCCAGTCATTACCAGAGGGATATTAATCTGATCAGATCAAGGAGCAGTTCATTGCAAATCTGTTCTTACTAGTTCTCAAGCCAGCTATATATTGATAGGTGAGAGGTCTAGGGTTTGGGGGATTTTTCCCCGGCTGATATTGTTGAATATTCATTACATAAAAATGAGAAAAACTAAAACTGTATTATTTTTATAGATTCATAATTATTTTTTCAGGAGACGAAAGTCCTCCTCCTCTAACTCAGGCAAGGATTACAGTGCTATAATTTACTTCCTCAGACTTCTTCACAGAGGAACACCCTTTTTGTGGTGGTTTCTGTGTTGATAAGGTTCCTGTATGAGAAGTAGATGAGTTTATCCCTAGAGTGGCAAGTACTTAGGCAAGATGCTTCAACCCTGTTGTCTGTTATCGCAACTCTGTCATTAAAAAGAAGGATCTTTTCAGTGGTCTCCTGTGCTTAGATTATTATGGTTTTGGAACCTGTGATCACTTCTTGCTACATGTGCATATAGTATTTAACACAGTAGGGACCCTAAAGATTGCCTATTACCTAAAAATTGGTTCTAAACAATTCACTCCAGCAATTCTCCCTGTTTCTCAGGTGAAAAACAAGGAACCACAGGCAAAGCCACTGTTCCAAGGTGTTCCACTGTTCCACTGGCCACACATCAATGAACAAGACCTGCTGTGTTTCACAGACAAGAGTGATCTCTCTGACCTAGCTTGAATGAGTATTTGTGATAAGGCACAGCATCACATGAGCTCACAGAGAAGAAAACCAGCTGCTCCCATGTGATTTCAGTACCTATGACATGACAGTTTCTCTTTTCATCAGTGCTTAGGAGCTTATATTCGTTCTATAACTATGATTTTTGCATGCCATTTCCAGACATCCACTATTGCCAGATATCTAGCAAACTTCCTTCTTTACCACTATTTCGAGTCCTTCTGTGCTGGGGGCTTGCACAGTTGGACTCAAATTACACATCTCTAGACATGTATAAAAGCTCACAAAAGCCCATGAAGGAAAGACTTTAAAAAAGTGAAATAAAAAGTGAAAGGAGTTCCAGAAGGCCAAGAAGGAAATGAAAGTGAGGTCACAAAGAGAGCATTGTCCCCTGCATCCAGAGCCCACGGGCAGTGGGACAATTTCAACTGGTATACCGGCCTGGGATCTACTGCATGACAAAGCAGCACTGGGTCAGAAGTAAAATTTAAACAAGTAAATCCAAAAGTAATACAGATATACATAAAGAAGAGCTATGAAAACCTGGTAGACTTTCTCCAAGTCTGCTTTCTTTCAGAATTTGCCCGTAGTAAGAAAATCCTTCTCTGAAGCTCCTGAATCATAGAATCACAGAATGTATTGGGTTGGAAGGGACCCCTAGAGGTCATCTAGTCCAACCCCCCTGCAGTCAGCAGGGACACCATTAACTAGATCAGGTTGCTCAGAGCCCCATCCAACCTGACCTTGAATGTTTCCAGGGATGGGGCCTCCACTACCTCTCTGGGCAACCCCTTCCAGTGTTTCACTACCCTCGTAAAGAATTTCTTCCTTATCCAGTCTAAACCTACCCTGCTTCAGTTTAAAACCATTACCCCTTGTCCTGTCACACCTGGCCCTACTAAAAAGATTTTCCCCATCTTTCCTACAGGCTCCCTTTAAGTCCTGAAAGGCCGCAATCAGGTCTCCCCGCAGCCTTCTCTTCTCCAGGCTGAACAACCCCAACTCTCTCAGCCTGTCAAGGTAGGGAGTGTCTTTGAGGAAGATATTAAAACCTGCTAATTGTCAAGACCATCCCTCTGACTGCTTATTTCTAAACCTTCTGGTGTTTCATAAAATAGAGAAAGATGGAGCGAGCAGCAGAAAAAGCAGAGGGATAGCTGTGTGACAGTCCTTGCTGATTTTGTTTTCAACCAGCAGCTTTTGAGGAGATTCCAGGTAGTGTGCACCATACCCATTTTCTGTGAAGATTATCATATTCTTTTGAGCATTGTAATGCTCACCGTCATGAAGGAAATAAAATCAACTTATCCAAAGCTGAGTTTCTGACCTCCTCTTCATTACTTTTGCACCAGCCTAGCCTTCACAGGGCCCTCACTGGTTTCAGTGGGATCACAGCAGCATAACCAGGAAGGAAATGCAGCAACTGAGGGGTGTTTTTTTCTGCTTTAAGACTGATGGCAGCTGAAGCAGATATGATTAGCTTGTAGAATATGTGAACTGTTCTTATGTGATCTCTGGAGTTTAGGATAATAAAAGGCAAAGGAAATGTTTTTCTCTAATTATTTAGTGATAGTCTGTGATGGGTTGTTGCAGTTGAATTCAATAGCCTCCTGCCATGAAAGCTGCCACTCACAGCTGCAGCTGGTACAGAAGAGCTTAGTTCATTTATGTGCTCATTCACTCCCCCAGCTCAAGAGTCTGGGTTACGGTACGCAGACTTTCTCTCTAGAAATAACTAGTCTAAGGGGGAGGTTGCATTACTACCTCCAGTTCTGTGGGGTTTTTTCAATTTGAATTCCCGAATTTAGCTAAACAAAATTCCTTCTAACAATCAGGCTCAGTCAAAACCTACTTGTCAATGCAACTTTTCACACAGAAACCCAACATTTAAAACTTTTTTAAAAATCAGCTAATCAACAAGAAATACTGATCTATATCTTCTTCATAAGATTTTGGACGGTGATAATTGTAAAACGTTGCATTTATACTAATTCAGTAAAAACCTAAATTAAGAAATCTTACTCTGAGAGCTGTAACAAGCCAGTAAGAGAAGAAAAATACTTATAGATTGGTTCGTAGCAAGCAGAAAGTCCTGGATGACAGATTTGATTTGGTGAACTTACACAGACAACACTAGCAAAAGGGTTCCATGTCAAAAGAATTTATATCAGGGTTCTTCACCATTGTAACACACAAACAGCGTAATTAAGTCCCTCTCCTGCCCAAGGTTTCCCATGTGTACAAACCCTCAGCAGCTATGAAGCATAGGATGCTTCTGGAGCGTTAACAGATCTGCTTTGCAGGCACATTTCAGCTGAAGCGCACCTGTTGAGTGAGTCTAACTCTTCCAAGAAGTACCTGATGTACCATGTGTGAAGATGTCTGGGGTGGAGACGTTGTCAGATGTCCAGACTGACAGTCACACGGTGAGAGGCAAGGCAAAAAAGTACTGCACAGGCATTTCTGCGGGGTTTCAAAGCAGCAGAAAGCTCTCACCCAGACATGTGGTAGCACTATTTACATCATGGTTGTTGATATTTGCCAGTCTGAAGCTGGTGTCAGTTGCCTCAAGTTATAACTTCTAGTCCTGGGTCTGGTCCCTGGGGAGCACAGGCTTTTCCATAAAGCCCTTTCAGTTTCACTCTGGCTCAGCACTGGGACATTGCATTGTACATGGGGAGGAGAAAGCTGTAGGACTACAGGCTCCCACAACACACCAACCACCCCTTGATGGTAAAAGTAGCTATAATTGTCTTCAGATGAACACCCCTGACACAAAGGGAAAAGTCTCACACCTTTCTTCTGAATCAGTGGACCGCTGGTTATTTCAAACTTGACTGAATAGCTTGAAGAAGCTGGAGGAAAGAGCACTCTCAGTCCTGCAAGCCCCCTCTCTTTCATCAAACCTGGGCATGAGGGTGCACTCCAGAGGGAGGGAGACAAGCCTGAATCTCATCCAGTAGTGAAAGGAATTTACCCAGCTCTCATTTGGCCAGGATGAGAGCCCCAGGGAGGAAACCCATGTCTGATGTCGTCATCACCACACCGCATGGCTTGAAGGTTGATTGCTGCTCTTGCCTTTTGATCAGAGCACCCAGGGTCAAGCCCAGCTGCACTTTCAGAACCTGCTGGCTAGTGCTTTTGTTGCGTAGCACAACATTCTAATCCCAAGATGTGCTCTTTTTTAAAGGACAGAGATTTGCAGTGATTTGTTTCACATCCCCTGGGGATGTTTCTTTTACTGAATGGCAAAGGCAGTTTTCAGTGCTGCCTTCCCCTGGGATAGCCATCTAAGTTCCCACTCCTGTCTCTTTCCTCGTTCATACATATCATCCAAAAAAACATCCAATGGCTCCCAATCTAACACTTCATTTCGTCCTGCAGATAGAGGAGCTATTTTTAATTTTTGCATAAGGATCATCTTACTCATGAGTTTCATCTTTACTTCATATTAGCTACTGCCTGACCCCTTTAGGGTTTGTCTATTTCCTTTGAATTCCTGCTGAATTATACATTCAAATCCTTTCACTTGTTCATATAATATGTCCTTTTCCTTTCTAGTCACCACCTTTTTCTGTGTCATGCTGTTTCTCTGAAATTTCTTTCTGTGCTGCTAAGTGACTTTGCTTTTCTAATGACTAGGCCAGTTTTAAGGTCCTTTCTTAATTCATTATTTTCTAGCTGCAGCCACTGATTTTTCCGATGTTCAGCACAATCAGCACAAAATATTTTAGCAGCCTCACGCAATAATCCCAGTAATAAGGGACATCCATCCCTAGGTTTCATTTCATAACACCTGCAACAATCTGAGAACGTCTATAATATATTACCCATTGCTCTGTGAACTGGAGGGATGCTCTTCTTCCACAGGGAAGGGCCTAAAACCCAATTTTTTTCCTACAGCATAGCCACTCACCTTTTTAACATTCCTGTTTTCTTTCTTCCCTTTATCCAGCCTGTTTCCCTTTTGTTCTACTCTTAAACATTGCGCATAATAATATTCGCCACCAATCACCTAAATTGCAGACTCTTTTTGCAAGTCTGACAAGAGTATTCTGAAAGATTGCTTCACAGAAGAAAAGGAAAAAAACTAGTCTGGTTTATGCTCCCCTGTCCTCTGCTTTCCAGCAGAATTTTACAGAAATCAAAATATTGTGGTACCTTGTAGGGAGACATGAACCAGGACCAAGAGTTAAATACTCTTCTATTTGATCTATCTATACATCAAAAAACCCTCATAAATTCACCCTTTCCTATTTCCTTTTGGTAACTATTTCTCCATTCACACCCAGATAACCCATTCATTCCTTCTAAGGTTTTTAACAAAATACCTAAACATATAAGCACCCACAGAAACAGAGAAAGGTAACCATTCTCATGTAAGTCATTCACAGCTACCAAACGCTTGCAACAACCGGGAGAGCAGCCTTGCAGCAGACCACCAGGGCCACTGAGGCACCACCACCTCCCTGGCCCTAGGGCCCCTCTGGCATGCTCCCCAGTGATCTTCCCTACTCAACTCTTACGTTGTTACAGCCCTCCAAACCCACACTTAACACTTTTCCCTCTGCACTTTTTTCTCCTGGGAGCTATTTCCATTCATTCTTATAATGACTGGGGTTTGGGGTGGGTGGTTGTTTTCTTAAATCTTTATCAGCCAAGATGGCTAGAGGAACTCTTGTGTGGGTAGCCCAATAGAGATACCACCTGGGTTTTTTACACTGGCAAGACTTCAGGACACCAAGACATTTCCAGAAACAATAATTTAAGTTCAGGGGGAATTTAGCATAAAAATCTTAGGACTTCAGGCAGCAGAAGAATAAAGTATTGATGTCCTAAAGTTTGAGTTACATCCTGTCAAGGTCTCCTCGAGTCGTGAGATGTGTCCTACACCTTTTGCATAACCGACCATTAAGCCTTGTGAACTCAAGATGCTAAATTCCCTCATGCTTCCCTGACATCAACATCAGGGGTAGAAACTTGGTTTTCTGAAAAAGACTGCAAGAAAGCTTATTTTCCACTTCATTAGCACTGTTTTAGAAAGACAAGTCAAGGCAAGAAGGAAGAAAATTCAGACTCTTTTTCTCTGAGGGTATTGCAAATTATCTCTCATTCCAATTTTTACTACAGAGACCATCACTGTGTTATGAAGGTAGTACTGTGCACCACCCTGTGTAAACAAGTCACAGGACATATAGAGGATAATCTCCCAGAAAAATCGAGCTTTGTGACTATTCAGCAATACTAGTATCAGCTGATTGAAGGCTATTAATTTTTTTGGTTTGGAGGAAATGTTTTGCAAATTATTACTTGGGGACATTTTGGTGAGATTGCTGCAAGTTTAGACGATTTTTCAATGAAAAATTATGAGTTTTCTTTCTAGAAGCCCAAATGTTCTCTGCTACCATTGCTAAGATTTGTATGCCTGTCTTTACAGGGCAGATGAAAATGCACAGCCCTTCAGGGAATTTTTATTTTGGTCTCTTGTTTTGCCATGGAAATAAGGATTATACTGACAGAAAAAAAATCATTAAATGAGAGAGCTTTCTTTATTAGTAGTTATATTGCCTTATATCGTTACCTATATATTATCTTACTAATATACTTTTATATATTACCTTATATATATACATCTTTATATTACCTTTTATTTCGTTACCACGAAGAAGACAGATAAACTTCAGTTTGGATCATGATTTTGGTAAAGTATGGTGTCCTGCTGAAAGGAATGCAAGGACCAGCCTTCCTTCGTGCCCACAGGGAGTAGCAGTTCCTGGTGAGACCAGGTAAGTCATGTATTGCTGAGTCCAGAGGGTGCATGCCAATATTCAGTACTGTCAATTCTTAAATTGTGTCTAGGTTATCAGAGAATTATAAGACAAGGAGAAGAAAAATTAAGACCACTACTGGGAGTAATGACAGCCAGACAAGAGATCAGTTTGGACATATTCATTGTCTTTCAAGAGAATAACAAAAATTGGAAATCTATTTTTGCAGAGCAAGACTGGTCTTGTTTTATGCCTCTATACGGTGGACAAATCTGGTGGACCCACATTTCACACCTGCCAAGCATTACAACGTGTACAGGACTACTGTGTAGTCTTGTCTCTTCCTTGGGGTGCCAAAGGAACACCAAATCTTCCTGGAAGGTTTTGATCCTGTGTTCAAACACTTAAAGCACTCAGTGAACCTAAAATTACAGTGACATTTTGTTCATGGATAGTCGTCTCAGCTCAATATTATTAACACTATGATATTCAAAGCACTTCTGACAATAAACATTGTAATTGCTGGTAGCTTTTTAATGGTGGATCCACTGCCTCATTTGTCAGCATAGAAACTAACTTGGATAGCCTGGCAGCCTCGTAATGTGTTTAGAAAAGGAAAGAATATCAAGGCATCTGTGTAATTAAGAGTGATGGTCTTATATTGCAGGAGGGCTACTATTCCAGCCAGTTTGCTAAAGACTGGCCTGGGAGTGCAGCTCTGTGTTTGCGTACCCGATGAACATCTGCACAGAAATCTGATGTTGTGGTTTGCCAGGAATTGTTACTGGAAGGGAACTGAAATATTTAGCAGTTTGATCAGTCTCTTTCTCTGCCCCAAGGAGTATATGGAAGTGTGTCAGTTCTTGTTATTTCAGCTACAGTTGTTGTATATCCTTATCTAGGTGCTGGTTTGGCAATTCAGACAAACTCCTACATAGCTTAAATAAGAAGAATCTCCTCAAGTTTACTGATGCTTAAGAGCTTAGCTGGTAGTAAAGCTTCTCAGGAAAAAACTCTCTTCCCACAAAAGCCACTGTCAATTTTGTCACAAAATTCAATCAGCAGAAAAATTAAAACTGTCTTCGGAGGTTTATATTTCTGTGCCTTACATTATCTAGATCAATTATGTTTGTTTCTGATTTAAGTCTCTGAGAGGGGTCTTCGTGCATCAAAAGGTTATTTGCTTATTCAAATGTGTGTATGTGGATGAATCCTGAAGAAACATCTCTTTTGGCTTCTTTCTCTCACTTAGAATTAAACAGGAATAACGTGGCCTCTCCAGACAAATTTCATGCATGTAACTGCACTGAAATCTTGACTAGCAAGCCACTGTACCTGAATATATCTCAGAAAGAAGCCTGTAAGGTTATAGGTAGGATTCAATGCAATGCCACAACAAAAAGTTATTGTCAAGCAAGAAAGATGATTGTGTGCCCACAAGTGCTGGATGTGTGCCTGGATCTATCCCTGCTATCAGGACATGGGTCCTGGGCTTCTCAAAATGATTCAGGGCTGTGGGAAAAGGTATCTGTGGGCCACACAAGCCACATGAGGAGCCACACGAGATAGCAATCCTAGGAAACAATACAGAGGGCACCTTATTTCACACTAGCCGTGATGTTTCCCTGCAATGTCTGTGGTTATTACTCACTGTTGTAGATGTCACTTTCCTCATTTTTTAAATGTGAAATCTTCTTTTTCTTTCTTTCTCTCTTTCTTTCTTTCTTCTTTCTTTTTCCTTCTTTCTTTCTTCTTCCTTTTTCCTTCTTTCCTTCTTTCTTTCTTTCCTCCTTTCTTTCTTTCCTCAAAATATGCATCTCTGATCCAAAAAGGCATCTTTTCAAACTGCTTTGCAGTTCTCAGTTTTAAATGAGGGATTTCAGTGCATGGAAACTATGCCTGCTGATACAGCATCAGGATTAAAAGTGATCAAGCACTCCTCAAACATCTGCTTTTGGAGTGACAAAAAGATCCTGGATGAGGTCAGTGTTAGAGCTTGATAATACTCTATGTTACTCAACAGAATAATGTTTATGCTTTCTTATGTGGCCACAGTGAACAAGGTGTAATTGTTTTGGATGGGTACTTTGGTATAGATAGATCTTCTCTCTAAATTTTTCCAGGTTTGGACAGGTGTCACAGCAGTAACTCTGTGGCATGGCTTTGGATCTACTCTTATGTAGTAAGACCCTTCCCTTGTTCAAAATAGTTCATAATGTTCAACAAACCACTGTGTAAGCTGGCAAGAGGAGGTGATACCCATAGAGCAGAGATAACAAGGGGTTTAATGTGGAAAGCAAGTCGCATCCCCTTCCTTGCAGTGCTACAGATACACACACATCCACACACGCATCCACAGTCAAGGATCTGAAAGTCAAGTCCAGATTTTGCGATTCATAACCCACTGCAGCTTATTAAAACTTCCATCTGCAGGCTTTAATGATATCCAAATGTTATTCTTTTCTTTAACCAAAACCTCACCTGTGCTCACCACCATTTCCCACCTCCGCTGTAGAAATGGCTCCTTCCTTTGTTGCTTGATACCAGCTCTCATCTTTCGGTTTCCTGGACAGATCAGCAACAGTCAGAGTGAGAAATTACAAGCCTTTTAACCGTGTGCAACAACAACAGCAGCCTCCAGACCCTCCTTTTCTCTTTAAATGCACAAACATGAAAGCTAATGGAGAGATGGAGGTGAAATCGCTCTGTCATTTACAGCTCACTATTGCATCTGGAAATGTCTTTTGCTTTTTATGTACCTTTTTATAAATCAGTGTAAGTACTCTCCAGCTAGAAATGTGCATGTGCTATTACAAAACACAGATACTGTAATTTTCAGAGGAAAGAGCAATGGGGTAAAATATTTGCATTTCTCCATTTTATCATGCTTTTTCCCACCTACCTTGAAGTCATTTCTTTGCAACCTGAAACATCAAAATATTAAAAAATAGAGAAGCTGGTAAAACAGTCCTTAGCAATTATCACCCAGATACAGACAACTTACAAAATGCTTCTCTCTTTCCTCATTCAGGACAAGGAAAATACTAGGTATGCAATGTCTTTCTGCTTCTTCATACTATGAGAGTGTGGAAAAATCTATAACCTAAAGCAGTAAAGAAGCTGTTCAAACCATGGGGAGAAGCTGGCCAGGACCAGGTTATTGCATTTGCAAAGATTGATTGAAAACCTTTCTCGCTCTTCACATACCTAAATGAAAGAGAAAAGCATCTGCTTCAAGTTCTGCAACATAAGCACCTGAATACCCAAGATTCCAGCTTAAAGTCGTCTTGTACTTACCTGTATTTGTTGATAAAGGAAGGAGTTAATTTTGATTTTGCTTAGCTTCATTAATCATCTTGTGGACATTGTATTAAGATATTGACTTCTGAATGCAACCAAGATGCAGGTGTGCAGGCAGAAACTCAACAGTCCATGGTCTACTGCTCACTATGTACCTTGTATAGCCCCTCTCCATGGCTGGACTAATCACCAGCTGAGTTAATCAGTAGATAAAGATAGATGAAGGTAAGACTTTAAGACAATCAGATAAGTTTATGTTGAACCAAGATGTAGATAGAATAATTAAAGTAGGCCCGGAAGAATAGAGGATAGGTTAGAGGTTAAGTTTTTATTCTTTTGCCTTGCACTCACGGTGGCTGCCAAAAGAAGACTTTTGATGGATCAGCCAATGGATTTCGTGACTGAGAAGCAGAACTGAGACAGAATGATGTGAACATGCTAACCTGTGGAAAATAACAGACTTTCAGCTGGCCACTCAAATGAGGAATTGTGAACACCATGGAAACTCTTTATGTAATTATTATAGAAAGATATAAGAAGTATTATGCTTGTGATTGTCATTTGCCACTCATTGAGGTGATGGCCCAGCTCTGAGTTGTGAATAAACGCAAACCTAGAGTAACCCAGAGACTCGTGAAATTCTTTAACATTGTATATTCTTACTGAATTGCAAGTATCTCCCATATTTGAGTAAGAATATGACTTCTCAGCACATTTCTTCCACCTGGGAAATATAAAACATCATGAATGCCGAAGAATTTGTATTCATTTTATTCATCACACATTCAAGATATAGATAATGGACACAGCAGGTTTCTGGACAGCTTTAGAAATTAGGAACCTCCAACTCTAAGATCAGAGTTTTCTAGCAAGAGAGGTGAGCACATCTCTGCGTAATTCCTCACTGGCTTAAGCACATGAAATCCTCAGGAATGGATATGTCTCCCTCTACAGATGGACAGTGCAAAGAGACCACCACCACACTACAGCACTGAGCAGCAAGCATTTGTGATGTTCCTTTTTACCGTTTCACCTCTCCCCAGATTGAGGTTTGTAACCGTGACCATGGTGTAAGTCCATGTAGATCTTCTGCTCTGCTTCTGCAACAACTCTGGGTCTGGCCCAGGGATCAGTGTTGGGACTCAATCAGTGAAGTGGGAGAAAAAAACATCAGACAAATTTACCTCCACAGAACAAAACAATCTTCGGCTGTTCAGCCAGCTACAAGGAAGATATCTGTAATTGTGTAGGATTTCAGCACAGACTAGGTGTTTGTCATGTCCCTCAAGTGCAACATCATTTTAACAAGTCTCAGTGTCTCTTCGCTAATACAACTCAAAGCAGTTGGAAAAATGAGCAGGACCATGCTGGAAACTGTAAATGTTTAAAATTCCTACATAGTATGAACAGACAAGGAGACCCTCCAGTTTCCATGCAGGCAGGAAAATACTTGCTACTACTGACCCAAAATCTCATAAGCCACATGAGAACAGTTAGGTTCACGGTGGACAGAAGCTATGTGGAACTTCAAAATAGGCAGATGGAGCACAGTTCCCCACAGTGAAAATTAATATAATTATGTTGATTTTAAAGATATTTACTCTAGCTGAGAATTTTGCCCTACAATAATATTGATAATTATTTTCTAAAAGTTATGTAAAGAAATACAAAATAAAAAACAAGATCTCACCACAACCTTTCTAAGTTTAAACCAAAACATTCATGATCATGGAGAAACTAATCCTAGAGATGTTTTCTGGGTTACCAGGGCTCCACATCAGCCTAAAAAAATCTGTTTCAACCCAATTTGAATAGGGATCACTGGAATGCCTGTCATCAGGTAACTCACCCCAAAATTTTCATTAGCTGTACTTTTTAGCTATTTGATACTGTTTTGTCACATTTCAGACATTTCACATTCCTTCCTTCAGATTATCCATCTGACTTACAGCAGTGGACCTTGTGTAGCGGTAATGAATGGGAGAGACAGGAGGGGAGGTGGTGCCACCTGCAAGAGAAAACACAGGACATTAATCAGCAAACCGTGCCCTTCCCTGTGAGGTCTGTGCTGACCCGTCTGCATCGGAAATGCCACCGAGGCCCACCAAGCTATTAGGATGTTAGCACATTATTAGAAATTAAAAGATTCCATCTTGCCATTTCATCTTGAATCTGACTTTCATTTTAAATCACTTTGTCTCTTGTGCCCTGTTAAATTGATTTGTTATGCTAAATTTGTGCCAAATAAATAATGAGCTTCCTAATTAGCTTATGCTGAAGCAAGGCAAGGATGAAATTATATCCAACTGTCTTAGTGTCTGGGGGCCTATGAAAAAAACACACTGAAGACACTAGAAGCCACGCAACTCCTCAACACATTAGTTGCTACCATGTTGATTTCCAGTGCTTTGATTCTGCAGGGAAGCGGTTTGCTTTGAATGCTTCTGAGAGCACAGAGCTTAGCTCTCACCACAGCAGTCTGACAGATAGCTGTAAACTGCAGATGAAAATTCCAGTATGTAGTGGAAGAAATATGTGCATTCACATATATTTCATGAACAAATAACTGACACACCCCTCTGAATTAATAATGATTAGTTTATTTTATTTTTGCCCTAAATAATCCATAACCTAAGCCAACAGGCAGAAATAACCTAGGAACTCTGACACCTTTTCAAGCTTTGAAAGGGCCCTGAACTCCTATCCCAGCTTTGAAATAGGGTCTCAGCCTTGTAAAGCAGATAAATACATTGGAAAATTTTCCTTAAAAGATCAAGAGGGAATCTCTGCCTCCACCTAAGTCAATGGCAAAATCCTTGTTAGCCATAACCATCTCCATCTTTAACCTTAAGTTGAAGATCCCGTAAGAGAGGAAAGAAGCAAAACCAAGACTCCAGTATGTCTGTCTGTTGTCCTAGGCAAAACAATACCTATCATGCTGGCTGTTACTGTTGTTATCACTAGTATTACTACTGTTCAGTATTATCATTACTATTAAAATTGTTAATATCACTGTTACTATTGACTTCCCAAAGGATTACCAGACAACTCTGAGTATTTTTACATGGTAATATTTCTGACCAGATGTACATACTGCTGCTCTTTTCAAACATTGTACTTAATGAGAAATTCGGGAAAAACATAAATTTTTGTCAGGAGTTAGATGCTGAGAATAGTGCAGATGAAACAGAGTAAGTATCAGCAACTTTAATAACCAACCAAAGAACACATCTAATCCCTCAGCCATGACAAGTAGTTTCTTCCTGCATGGGAGAAGTCTCATGGAAATACATTATGAAATGTAATCAGACACGTGCATTAACTCCTTTGTCAAGAAAGATAAATACTTCTTAGCTGCTAGTGTTCACCATGAGATAAATAATCATATGGCATAGTTAGTAGCAGAATGAATCATAAAAAAAGTCAGCTGTTCACCAGATTTAGCTAGAGGCTAGTGATTTCTCACTAGTAGAAAGAAGACTTCATATTTAAACTACACATCTCTATTTGCACCAGATGAAATCAAGAGAGAATCATTGATTGTTTGCCTAGATAGTAAATACTTCAGTATAAGACTATAAACAATAGATGGAAAAATTGCTTTACTAACCCAGACCAAAGTTCCATCTGGTTCAATGTCACATTTCCAACACAGGACAGAAACAGGCACTAAGGTAAGGATTAAAAGAATCAAGGCACATGGTTTAGATTGCATATTATGAAAAACTTCTTCACCAATAGGGTTATCAAGCATTGGAATGGGCTGTCCAGGAAAACGGCTGAGTCCCCATCCCTGGAAGTATTTAAAAGACAGGTAGACATGGCACTTAGGGACACAGTTTAGTAGTGGACTTGGCAGTGTTAACAGTTGGACTCAATAATCTTATGGGTCTTTTCCAACCTAAATGATTCTATGATTCTATGATTTACAGTGGTGGATCAGCCAGCAGTAAGGGACATCTTTCCCCTGTCATACTGAGGCGTGATGCTTCAAAATGTGCAATCCTACCTGGAGCTGGTCCTTGAGGAGCCCTATGTGATCCTATTAACTTTCACATTCAGTAGGATCAAGGAAGTCCATTTAAATATATATTGCTTAGAACTGATACATCTTAGAGTTAAATTCAGCATAGTCTACTAAATATATAGAGAGCAATGTCAATGCCACTCAGCTATCTCAAACAGCTTCCAGTTTCCTCTCAAGTACCTAATGTTGATGGTGCATGATAGAAACATGTTTTGAAATATAATTAAACAGGTGCATTTTATGCTTTGTCAAGACAGAAAAGTGCTACAGAGCATGATCACAGCACTGCAGGTGTAATGGCAAAGTGAAAAAGCCTATACTTGTATTAATGCTATGACACAAAGAAGTCACCTGTGGCACCAATTTCCCTAATGGGTTTATTATTAATCTTAAGAAACAAATCCCAGACAACAGTATGTCTAGGTGGCCAAATTAGTGTTCTCAAAACAAAAGGATAAAAGCAGTGGGAGAAAACAGGTCTCACCAGAAAAATATAAATTACCTCACAAAAATGTTCAGCATGTGGTCTTGAGAAATTAAATCATTCCAGCAAGACTAAGACCTTGTGTTCATCTGAAGAAAGATGAACTATAAATCTATATAAACTAATTTATTTTAACTCCACATGTATTCATATGTTTGCTGTAATGTTAATATGTACTGTGTTTTAGACAAAATTGGTAGCGTATACAAATGGGTGTTATCTAGGCTTCTTTGCTGTTACCAACACCATGTAAGAGGAATCCACTTTTCTCAAGAAATTTGGTCATAGTCAAGTCATATTTTTTTACTTTTATTTGAATTTTTTCTTTCAGGACATAATTCGGACAGTGGCCAGGAATGGGGAAGAAGGTGTGAAATAGAGAACTACAGGGAAGCTAACTTAAGAATGAAGAACCAAGTATTTAGGAATCAGAGTCAGAATAAAGTCAGCTGCAGAGATTTAGCTGGGTCCCGTGGTGTGCAGAGCTGATAGACAAGGACTCCGTAGCAGGGTAGGGTGACCATAGGTGTAACGGTGAGGTTTCTTCATTTACACTGTTAAGCACTGCCCTGAAGAGTTGGATTCCAGCTCTGGCATCTACCTCAGAGTTCCTGTATAACAGGAGAAAAGTTGCTTCAATATTTTATGCATCACTAAGTGTATGACACATTTTTTCAAGTGCTGCTGAGCAAGGGGGAGTGTGGCAGAGCTGAGCCCTCAGAGCTGCAGCTGAAGGCAATGAGAACTGATCTTTGACATCTTCATGCAGCATATGACGGTGAACTACTTTGTATCACTGAACATTTTAATAGAAGTATTTTTCTAGTTGCTCTTAAAATCAACCTTCCGTCAGTGAAACAGTTATAAATACTCCTTTTAATTCACAGAAATATATGACATCTTCTGTTTAAGGCACTCAGACAAAATAGTGACAAACATCTTTAAAAAGCCTGTGAAGAAATTAATTATTCTATCTTCACAGTACAGTTTGAAGTGTGTATGATAAAGAAGGAAGATAAAATAAATGTCAAATAACTGCTCATGCAACTAAACACCAAACTGGCATGGGTCACTTTGGAGAAAAACAAGTGTGCACATAATTCCAGTATCAGAAGATATAAAGTGGCAGCTGAAATTAGATTGGAGACGTAATTCTGACACTCTGTACTGCTTAAGTGTTTGGCTTTGGAACTCCCTAATCATGTTCTTTTATCACCAAGGGTGGAATGCATTCATTTTTAAAATCAACAGAAAGCCACTATTCAAAATAAGGCTACTGTTTGTCACTGATTAGACATAAAACTACATTACTCTCAGGAAATGTTCATGAAGCTCTTCAAGTGCCTCGCAGATAATCTCAAAACACTTCATAATAACACCAGGGTGACTAAACACAAAATCACCTCAGCTCAAGAGGTGAGATTTGCTAAGAAAGCCTTGTAAATGCTCCTACTGCTCTGTTAAGCTGCTTGTGTGTATTTTGTTAATAAATGGAGACTTCTGCATG
The DNA here is from genome assembly GCA_023375905.1 of Nycticorax nycticorax. NCBI lineage: Eukaryota > Metazoa > Chordata > Aves > Pelecaniformes > Ardeidae > Nycticorax > Nycticorax nycticorax. The sequence goes on along the minus strand of JAKFQP010000130.1, from coordinate 630,971 downwards.
CACCAGGATGCTCTCAGGACCACTGTGTCTCATGTGCAGGGTCATATTTTTGAACAAAGTATTAGAAAACTGGCAATCAACTGGCTGCACTCTGTAAAAAGCTAAACTTGTCTGTTTTGGTGATACAGTTTAGGTTACGACATATTAGCAGATGATGAAAGACATTCAACTCTCTTTTTAAAGCTCTGTCCTCCTTTCTCTCCTTCTTCCAGCTTATTTTGGAAGCACCAAGCAACATTTTCAGTCTCTAGAAGTGAAATGCACCCTTTGAAGATGCTACATGCAAGGCAAAGCTGTTGACATTTCACTTGAGCTCAGATTAGCCCCTGATTCCAGGCAGGCTGAGACAGTGTTTTATAGAAACTTTCAGAGTCACTACTGAGAGAGCTGACACCAGTGCATCCCCCAGACATCACCCATCATTGTCCTTGCCGCATACCGGGCTCCACACAGGCTATCCATCAGCCACCTGCATTGCCATTGCTACCACTGTCAGCTGAAAGAAGCTGGTGCCCATCTCAGCTGGGAGTGCTCGGCCCTTCTGCAGAGTAGGGTGCTAGTTTGGAGAGGCAGCAGATAGAAGGGGTTTTTTTTGTTTCTGGCTGTTTTTATCAACAGTATGGGTGCTTGTAAAAATAATGGCTCATTTTCTTGGAGATTGACTAACTGTTAACAACAGTAAAAGGGCTGCAGAACTTAATCTGACTCTTTTTCTCCCCCTCATTTCTTATCAAATTACCATCACTGGGAAAGACTTTGGCTTTGCCTTCTCTAACACACAGTCTACAGAAAGATCTTCATTATGAAGACTCAGACCTAAGGGCTGTTGCACAGACACTCAGACAGTCTGTTGAAAAGGAAAACAAATTTGTTGGGATCTTGGCATGGGGTGATGCTCACATTGGGAATCAAATCTTCCAAATAGCGTGGTAACTTGCTATCCAGATGGTGATGGGTGTTTCTGCTGCAAGAGTCATTGCAACCTGAGCTGGATGGGGTGAGACTCCTCAAAACTCTGCCCTTCTTTGTCCTTATACCCCAGCTGGCTGAAGCCCTATGTGAACACTCAAGCACATGCATAATCCATCACTATGTATTATAACAACCAGACACAAAATGTCTTAAATATCTTAGTGATGTACAAAAGGCTGAACTGCACAACACCTTCTGCATGAATAGCTAAAAATGCCTATTTATAGGTGTTTTAACTGTGTACTGTTTGATCAGTTCTTCAGCCAGGACTACCTAGCGTAGTCTTTGGAAGGAAGGGTCAGATTGTCCAACCAGAATATTGAGTGGTACTTTTAAGCATATGAGTTGGACAAGACCAAAGTTACCACTGGGAAGGTTCCTGCACCATACAATTAAATACTTAATTGTGTAAGTAGTAAGGAGGTGAATCTATCACCTGGTTCCAAGGGGCTGTTTTATCTCCAGCCAGTCCACTGACTTTTCTGATGACAGCTAGCTGGGGAGCTCCTGGGTCACTCCCAAATTAATGACTCAAGAGCACTGGGTTCATACACAGGCACAGTCCTGATATCCAGTTGCGCTATGTAGATGGGTAGATGGTTGGATGGATTTCTTTTATCTCCAGAAAAATTCGAGGTCTGGATGTCAGCATCACTTAGAAAATGCCCATTCCCAAATTCAAGTCATAACACTTGAGAAGTTCCTGATTGTCTCCAATGTGCTACTTTCTGTGACCTACATCCTTTTTACCCTCTTTCCCATGTGGGCCATCAGGTTGTAATAGGCATAAAACAAGCTCCGCTAGTCCCCCATAGCAGGGCATTGCAAGGGCTCTGGGCAGACATAGACACAGGTCATGGGAGGAAAACGGCAGGTAGGAAAAAACTGGTTTACACAGAGGCTGATGATGAAAATGCAGCAGCAGGCTTAACTGAAGTCTTCTGCTGCTCCACCGTCTCACAACATCTACTGCACATGTCCTCTTAGTAGGAAGCAGGAATGAGTTTTTGGACAAGAAAAAAATCACGTTTGGGTGAGTATACTTTATATGAGTATACTTTACTGCCAAATCAAGATTGCTCAAACTATTTGCACTGAAATATGGTTCACATGTCCTAAGAGAAGTTTTACCCTG
>JAKFQP010000130.1:584681-626330 GCA_023375905.1 Nycticorax nycticorax | reverse complement strand
GGGAGGGGTGAGGAGAGAGGTTGCCAGTGAAGACTGAGTCAAAAAAGTTGTTGAGTACCTCAGCCTTCTCCTCATCTGCTGTTACCAGCTTGCCGGTCTCGCTCATCAGTGGGGGTACGCTTTCTTTAACCATCCTTTTCCGGCTGATACACCTGTAGAAACCCTTCTTGCTATTCTTTGCATCCCTAGCCAAGTTTAGCTCCAGCTGCGCCTTGGCCTTCCTGACCCCATTCCTACACAACTGGACCACGTCCCTATACTCTTCCCAGGATGCCTGTCCCTGCTTCCACTGCCTGTGCAGTTCCCTCTTCCTCCTTAGTTTGCCCAGCATCTTTTGTGTCAGCCATGCTGGTCTCTTTCCTTCTTTGCCCGATTTCTTACACCTAGCACCATGCAGCCGCTCGCTCACTCCCCCACAATGGGACAGGGGAGAGAATCAGAGGAGTAAAAGTGAGAAAACTCGTGGGTTGAGATAAAGAGTTCAATAGGGAAAGCAAAAGCTGCGCACGCAAGCAAAGCAAAGCAAGGAATTCATTCACCACTTCCCATGGGCAGGCAGGTGCTCAGCCATCCCCAGGGAAAGCAGGGCTCCATCACACGTAACGGTGACTTGGGAAGACAAATGCCATCACTCCGAACATCCCCCCTTTCCTTCTTCCCCCAGCTTTATATACTGAGCATGATGTCACATGGTCTGGAATAGCCCTTGGGTCAGCTTGGGTCAGCTGTCCCAGCTGTGTCCCCTCCCAGCTTCTTGTGCCCCTGGCAGAGCTGAGAGCTGAGAAGTCCTTGGCCGGTCTAAGCACTACCCAGCAACAGCCAAAACCTCAGGGTGTTGTCAACATTATTCTAGTACTAAATCCAAAACACAGCACCATACCAGCTACTAGGAAGAAAATTAACTCTGTCCCAGCAGAAACCAGGACACACGTGTTTCTGCTCCCAACAGAGCCTTGTCCAGATGCTTCCCCAGCAGAGACTGCTTCCTCTCTCTGGTCCTTGAACAACATTGCGTGAGGCCAAATCTGGAGGTGTCAGCTGTGATGAGGATTTTTACTGGGAAAATGAAAAGTGGCATGTCCTTTCCCAAAGTGGTGGCAAACTGAATAGCCCACAGAGGTCAGCAATGGAGAAGAGCTTAGAGTGTGATACCTGTCTGGAAAGTGGAATATCAGACTGACTAAAAAGTTCCTTCAAAATACTGCAGAACATCTGCAAAACATAAGAATTTCATACAAATCTGAGTATCAGTCAAGAAGTTCACTCCCCAAATCTCCTTAAAATGACAGAGTGGGACAAAATCTGGCATGCTGAGAGAAAACCTGTTTGCAAAAATACCAGGGGAAGAGCTAGCTTTTCAAATCCCTATTTGTCCTCCCTGTTTGATGAGACAATCTGTGTTCCAGATGAGCACCTGGAATTTCCATGAATAGCATTCACGTGCAACAACAGTCATTAAAAAGGTCTAATCATTATGCTGACTGTATTCAGTAAGTTGTGAGAGTTACCTGCTCATGGAGTGTTTCCTCTCCAGTGATTCCTTTTTTCCTTTCATTAAGTGCCACTATTATTTTATTTTCTCAGTCCCAGGGAAAAGGTGCACAGAATTAAAGCATTAGATGAAAAGGTTTCATTCTGGTAAGTGCTTAAGGGGAAGCTTGCATAAACACCAGGAGAAAATAGACATAACTCATTTCCATTCCTTTATTTCTGAAGAGTGACTGATTTCTCTGTCAACAGCTTAACAAGGCTGTACCAGAATTTGTTCCTCAAGTGAATAATAATGAGAAAAGAATGTGATTTGAGGTGCCTATTTAATTCTGAGTTATGTATTGGCCTTTGCCTTAGATCAAGTAGCTTTTACATTAAAATAAAACAGAGGCCTGGCCCAAACAAGTCAGTGGATACGTCCTAGCTTTGGGTTGGGCCTTAGAATGACCATCATCTTACTGGGAATGGTGAAAAGAGGCTGCTGCTTTTTTCTGTCTCATTAACTTTTCTTATAATCATCATTTTTACTTTAAAGTTTTCTTCTGTCCTTCTAATAATGACTTTAAAGACCTCTAGTATAGCATTTGCAGCATATAAATATGCAACCAGACAGTGTAACTGAGAAGATTTATTTTCTTTTTTCGAATTACCAGCATTTCACCTCAAAGACACCTCTCAGGCTTACATGCTGCCAGTAAAGAGCTGTGACTCTGCTCATAAATCAGGGCAGAAATTAGTAACGGTATGTAGTATTAGAGCTGGTATGAATGCTGTTTCTGCCCGACAGCTGCTCTTGATGACCCCACAGGCCAGACAGTCCATCAGCAAAGACCCTACAATCCTCACACCAGCAGGATGGCTAGAAGGCTGTGACATATCACTTATACATCTTTCTTTCTTTAGAACAACAGGAATAGGCTATAGACATGTGTCTCAAATACATGTATTTCCAACAAAGGAGAAGAGTCTTTGGACAGCAACCTGACCCAAGATTTATGAAAGGTGAAGCATGAACTGAGGCAGCAAAGGATTACCTCATTGCAGTTGATATTTCCTATAGGATATAAAAGACCTGTCCAAAACCGTCTTTGTTGTTACCAGCTAAAAGGTACCCAAAAGTTGCAGACAGCATCCCTCATCCTCGTGCTTCACACCAGTACCCTAGCCACTCCACCTTGTCACCGAAATTGGGAAGAATAAACCTCGTAACACCAATGTAGTGTTAAAAGGCAGGCATTCTTTATTCACGGCGCCAGATGCACGGGGGATCACTCCACCTAACGTGCATACCTGGCACCTGTTTCAGTCAGGTTATATAAATCAAATATATACATATTCATTACATTCATACATAATCAATAACATTCTCTCTAGTGATTGGTACAAATTCTCTCGCTTCCTATGTAAATTACCGCGCAGACTCAGTTGTTCACTTCTATTGTTCCCTTTTGAGTAAGTGGTATCATTTGGGTAGGTGGTCAATGAGTCGGTGGTCGCGATCTCCCCCTGCCGGAATTACCTCCTGCCTACTCGGCTCTCAGCTTCGGCAGTCCTAGCCAGCTTTCTCGGTCCACTACATGAAATTACCTTCCATATTCTTCTTTTGACAGGTGCCCATTGTCTATAGTTTCAGCTACATTAATAATTACCTTAAGACTACTCTCATTGTCCTGAACTTAGTGTCCAGTTGGGTAGGGCTGTACAGAAGAGAACAAAGCAGCATTCGTGGTTGCATTTTGTAGTTAACTGATTCAATCCCATCACCCCAATGCTGAAAACTAAGATACATAACAATTTCATCATTATTTTGGTTACAACCTGAACACATACATCTTAGCACTTGTGAGTGTGAGAGCTTGAGTGGCTAAAATCAAACCGCTTAAAGATTTTATGTAATAAAATCAGCTTCCTCTTCCTTAAGAACGTGCACTGAATTTTGTGACACTAATTTTGCACTGAAATCCTGATCATGGAAGGGAAGAATGCACAGCGTCTTTTAGAGGCAAAAGCATCCAAGGGATTATTCTGAAAAGGACAGCCTTACAGTGGTTACTTTAAGTCGCAGAAACTCGAGCCTCAGCATTCCAGGCACGGGTGATCAGGGGAGCAAACCCATGGTAGCAGCTGAAGCTGTCAGGGCCCTGGCCTAGAAATAAAAAAGTCTTTTTTCTTCCAACAATATGAACCCACAAGAGACAAAAACAGATGGAAAAAGAAATCCTCACAGTCACCCATGTGGACAAAAGCCGTGCACAGTTTGCCTCAGACAGGAAAGGCTATTTGGCTGTAAAGATGATGGGTGTCTAGAGGGCCACCCCTGGCCAGTGGCACCTCCTCTGGGTCTCAATGAGAGGCTCCATCTCCTCCTTATTTTGGTTTTAACTGCCCAGCTCTGAATACCACACTGCAATAACAGGACAGTGTAAGGTATAGTGGGAAGCAGTGCGTGGAAGTACAGAGCAGCTCTCTCCCAAATCCAGACCTAAATTTAAAAAATTAAAAAAAAAAAAATCATGACAGCTGTTCTGAAAAATGAGTAACAGTTTCTTTTTGACTATCTAAATATCACATATTATATCATGCAAGGAAAAATACCCAAAAAAAAGGACATATAAGTCACCATAAAGGTAGCCAAAGAGTAGACTGAAGCAACAGCCAGTCTGGACCTGTGAAGTGGCAACACTGACCCACTTTGCTTTTGTTTAAAGTCCCTTCAAATAATTCTTGTGGGCTTTTTTCTGCAGAATTATTTATTTTGAGATAAAATACATTATATGTCTATTTGTTTATGAGTTTATGTTTGTTTGTTTTTTACAACCCATTAGGTTTATAAACTCTCTTTTATCTGTCTGTTTCATTTATTTGAACTACAATAGATCAGACGGGATTAGTTGCTTAGCAACTTTTCAGTGGCAGAATCTATTTTGCAGAATTTGCAATGCTCGTACTAGAGGTCAGAAAAATTTATAATATCATAAGCCAACCAGAAAATGTGTTTCAACAACAAAGATTTCTTATAAGGCTTCTGTGTCAGTGAGAGAGGATTGCAGATTGCCACCAGAATGTTCTTCTGGCAAAGGGATAACATACATTTAAAATGGAGAAAGTAATAGGAAGGCAGGAAAATAGGGGTAGATTTGGATAAAGTAGTACTATACCTTTCTTAAGAGTATTCCATTTCTTCCTGCACTGCAGCTGTACTCTCTGCTCCTACACAGGCTGGACTCCTGTATTTGCAGAAGGGATAAACAGAATTAAACCTCTAGCTTTAGGTGAAGGTCTAATAAATATGGTTTGTTTCCTACCTGCTAATAACTGCAAAGGAGGCTAACATATAATGGCATGGTTAAACAAATGTAATGTATTCAGGGAATATGGCATCTCTCACAAAATATTTTACGCAGTCCTGTGGATACTGTAGATTGCTTAAAAACAAACTGCCTCAGATGGCAGAATAGATGGTGTCACTTCCGTGATCTTTCCCAATTTACAAAACATTCTGGAATGTAAGTTTCGGCACAACACTTACATTACTGTACTTTGGCATACATAAAACACATTCTCGTCTGACCTTTCTCCAGAGATATTTCTAACTTTCACACTGTGGTTACAACACGCAGTGTCCCCCTGTCCTGGTTTCGGCTGGGACAGAGTTAATTTTCTTCACAGAAGCTAGCATAGTGCTGTGCTTTGGATTTAGTACTAGAAGAATGTTGATAACACACTGATGTTTTCAGTTGTTGCCAAGTAGTGCTGAGACTGCTCAAGGACTTTTTGAGCTTCTCCTGCTCGGCCAGGTGCATAACAAGCTGGGAGTACAGCACAGCTAGGACAGCTGACCCAAACTGACCACAGAGCTATTCCATACCATAGAACGTCATGCTCGGGGGGGGTTAGTCGGTCGGTAGCGGGCAGAGTGATCACAGCTCGGGCGGTGTGGTCGCGGCTCGGGGGGAGCGATCGCTGCTCGGGACGGGCTGGGCATCGGTCAGCGGGTGGTGAGCAATTGCATTGTGCATCACTTGTTTTATATATTCTGTATATTTTCTTACCATTATTATTATTATTATTATTCTCTCTTATTAAACTGTCTCTATCTCAACCCATGGGTCTTACTTTTTATTCTCCGATTCCCTCCCCCATCCCACTGAGGGAGGGGGAGGAGTGAGCGAGCGGCTGCATGGTGCTTAGTTGCCAGCCAGGTTAAACCACGACACCCCCACCTGGATTCTTCAAACCTGGAGATGAAAGGCAGCATCTCTGAGTTGTTTTGTTTTGCTTTGGGGTCTTCTTAATGCTTACTTTCATATTCTTGGGATCTGTACACTAAACAGAATGAGTTAACACTTGACTGAGTCTCAGCAGCACCCAAGATGTAAGCGTATAACATGAACCCAAAGTGGTTTATGCACTGACATTCAGCATATAAAATATGTGGTTTAGAAATGTCCAATTTCCCCCTGCTCTAAGTGTCCTTATGGAAATTATGTGCAGTTCTTCCCTTCTAGGACTTTAGAGAAGAACTGAATACCAAAATCAAAAAAATGCAAGCTTTGTTTTAAAAAAAGATTTTTCCCAAGTGAAAAGTACAAAGCCTGCCCTAAGATTTTTCAGTGACCTTTTCTCCTAAATATACCACGAGTAGTCTGCATTCTGGACTCTTTGGGGGTTAATCTGTTTGCCAAGAGCCTTTGCCTTTCCCTCTGTACTTTAAACCAAGTACAAGTCTTTGTTCTCTCTCAGCTTGCCTCTTCCTTAGAGCAGGTAGGCAAATGACTCATGCAATGACCTCTCATCAGTTTCAACATTTGCAAGGAGCTGTTTTACCTGGACATTTTGTTTGAATACACGCACCCAAACTGGTTGTCTTGGGGCAGGGGAGGATACACATTAACTGAAAATCTGAAAAACACAGGCAAATTTTAGGAAAATTGTTGTTAGTGAAACCAGGTATGTTCAGCACAAATTGAAAATATGTCATGTACTTTTTTTGACAATTAAAAAAAAAAAAAAAAGGATGTTGCTTTTGATTATTTCCTATTCCCTATAAATTCCTCCAAACTTTGGAAGATAATCAGCTCCCAGCCAGCTTTACAAACACTGTTCATTTTTCACTGCTTCCTGCTTAATATAATCATTTCCCTTGGGTCAGAGAGTTTAATGCCTTTTTTGGACTAACATGAATGACTACACAAGACCTCAAGTAAGGGAGAAGACAAACAGTTCTCTTTCCTCTTGTTATTTCCAATATTATCTGAGAAACTTGTGTTAAGGAAGGAGCGGGAATATTGCTGCATTAATACGATGGTCAGATAAAGGCACCGGGTGCTGTTTGTCTGCTAACAGGGTATTGAGTAGCAATAGAGAAAAATGAGGTTTAGAGATAATTAATTTCCAGGGATAGCACACTCTTTATGAATAATAGAATTTACCCCATCTCTCTCAGGCAGCATTTTAGATTGAGATTTACATTATTCAAGGTTTTTTGAGGGAGAGTTCATAGTAATTTTTCAGTGAGAAAACCAGTAATTTCTTCAAAGTAGTCACTCATAAGAATAAAATCCTCACTTTGATGTTTCACCATTTAAAGTTTAGCTAGCTTTTTGATGACTATTATAACAGAATAAAATAATATGACTGTTGCATGGTATTAGTGCATTGGCTAGATAGCAAATGCTATAGTTAATGTTCCAGCGCAGTTTCACATCCTTAAAAATTAATGAAACATTCGTCTTTGCAAGTGGAGCTTTCCATGCAAAATGTCACAATTACAGTTTTTGAAAAACTGAGCCAGTTTTCATCTACTGCTTTCAAGTCAGCTAAAGGTGACTCTTACCTTTCCTTCCATTACAGAAGAAAAATTTAAATATACTGCAGAGGTCTTAATGGTGGGCCAAGGTTCCTGAGAGGTCTGGCAGCAGAGCTGCACTTCCATTGCAGGCATCATGTGCTGGTGGCACGCAGGCTGGACAGACCTTGAGGAGCAAGTATGCCAGGGGGATGGGAAGGCATTGCAGCCCTCCTATCAGGCACTACAAGACAAAAACCTACACTGTCACATCAAAAACAGTTCAGGTCATGCCAAGTCCACCTGATGCAGCTGGTGGAGAGCTCACTCTGCAGAGGCTCCGATCTGGCAGGAGGTGAGCCAGCTGTCTTCTAACAGCTGCATTAAACCAACAAGCATAAGTTGTACCTGAGCAGAAAAGCTGCACAACAAAGAACATTTGGATCAGCTTGAAATGATCTGCACTGGACTGCATAGAGAAAGGGACCTTCAGAATGCTCAGTCACAAAGCCTATGTGATGTCCTCAGGAACAGACAGGTTCATAACCTGGGAGAGCTGGAAATGGACAGTGTGAGAGCTTCTCATCTTTAATGTCATGATTTTCTTCAATCTCTTCAGTTCCTGCCCAGTGCAATAAGTGTAAGCTGCCAATGATAAAAATGCTCAGAAGGTGCCTTATGTGATTTCATAGGCAAACAGCTGAGGTATTTAATGGCTATGTTGGTGAACACTCCCTTTTTCTGTGTCCAAAATGCACTGACTGAACAAACCTCACTTTCATGCCATCTGGTAATCACCCTTGCTCAAAATGCGTATGCAAATAGCTATTTCCTTTCATTTATTTGCCAGAACCATCCAAAATGACCAACTGAAACAATAAATGACATTGAAAACTTTCAGGCTGACACTTTTTTTTCCATATGCTTAAATCAAAACCCAAAGGAGCTCAAAGCCAGTGAAGAGTCTTCTTATATCCAACAAGCTCAGTGTTCCTTGCACTCATTGAGCATGATCTGAACCAGCACATTCAAGCTTCCAGAAGAGTAGTGCCACCTTGAAGCTACATGATCATTTCACCAGCTGGAGGCAGATTTCTAAACACTCACTGATCTGGGAAAGCAACAAACCCTGCACACTCACACTGAGAAAGCATCTTCTCCAGTAGTTCTCTCAGTTCTGCCCACTGCCTCATTACAATTGCCAAAAACCTGGGTGCTTCAGAAATTTGTCCCCCAAAACTTATTTCCAAGCACTGCTTTTGCTGTTTGGTTTGTGTTTTGGCAACTTCCAGTGAATTCAGCTCAACACAGCAAATAGTTTTTCTCACACATATGTACTTTCAGCACATGGTGATTTACCAAAAAAGTGGGCAGACACATTAGCAAACCAAAATAAGAACGGTATGATTTTAGATGCATAAATGAAGGAGAAAAAAATCTCTTGAGACTGTCAGAAAGCTGTTTTATAGGCGTAGGGGGAGAAACTTTTTTCACTATTCACAGCCATTCTTGTCTTCTTCTGGAGTAGCAAGAATCTGTACCTTGTTTCTGCTCACTAGGTTGATGTAAATCTGTGTAAGTTCATGGAAGCAAATGGCACAACGTGTAGAGGCTGGGGAGCCACTGGCTTCTTTCTGAACTGCACAGAGATTTTCAGTTACAAAAACTGATGACATTGACTGTACTCCTTAGTTGCTAACCTGTTGCACTCATGCAAGGCTTTAAAAATGGGACAAGAATGAGTTAGAGGGATTTTAGTACAATATTAAGTCAATAAAAAGGAGGCTTTGAACTGGAGTTGATTGCACTTGTCACAAACGATGAAAAGGTGAAAGGTAGGAAACACTGCATAAGCAAATGGCAGGAAATGGGTATGTCAGTAGTGCTTTAATCTGGAAAACCTGGTCACATCTTGGTCCCACCCAATGAATGTACAGGGTCAAAGCATGTTGCTTGACCCTCAGTACGAGCCTTCATTCTGACTAGGCATACTATTGTTGAGAAAATGCTTTAAACCCAGAGACACAAGACAAAGACACACAGATGATCTTTCAGAAGCAAGGCCAGATCCAGGGCTGCTCCAGGCAAGGTCAGACTTTGTTTTCTGTTGCCTGTGCAGCACACAGCACCAGCCTACATCTACGTTACCGAGGCTGCAAGATTAATGTGTAGGTCCCAGAAAAAGCATAGTCTGGCATAAGAAGTGGTAAAATTTCTACACTGCTATAGCCATCCTACAGGATCTGGCCTTAGCTTCATCATCCATCAGAGTTGTTGGTGATAGAAGCTCCCCATCTCCCTTGAGCAGAAACATAATTAAGAAAGTGAGGCAGAAAAATATTTAAGATATGTCATTTCTAACATGGGAGGAGGTGTAAAGAAGGAAGTGATCAAGATTGGCATTGCAAAGGAAAACAGAGCTCCATAGAATGGGGTCCTATGTCGTGCCTCCTTGGAAAATTCAGAGTGTTATCAATAAAATTTTGTAAACGGTAGAGTGTTTGGGGATTTTCATTTGTCTGGGAAGTTTTGGGATGGTGGAGAAATAAAAAAGAGAATTGACAAGTGGCAACCACACAGTTTATTCATTAGAAAATGGCACACTCTGCGTGGCCTGTGAGTAGCACTGCTGTATGTGGGAGGGTGGTGCTGGGACAGAGCATGCACATCTGCAGCCACTGGGCTGAACCAGGCAAATGAGGAGACGCTACAACAGAACGCAATTCCCTACCCAGAGCAGAGACCTGTGCTAAGCCCAGGGGGTTAAACCAGATACTGAAATGGGATCATGGTTCAGTCATTTATGCCTTTTAATTGAACATACATTTCCTTTCAAGATCTATTATGATTTTCATGTCTGAAAGGTTTTGGCATCTGTTCCCAGTATTTCTCCATTCCCATAAGCCTGCAGTTCCCAGTCAGACAAAATTTGCCATTTAATAAATTTGAAGAACGTGTAATATTTGACCCAGGGTAAACAAATGAAAATAAAATTCCAAGTATTCAGACATACTAAGTCTTTCTATGTTTTTCCAGTAGCATTACTGAGGTGCAAAACAGCTTGAAGTCATCACATGGTCACTAGAAAACTATCTGCTGTATTTTGAAGGAGATGGAAGCAGTACACTAATTATCGGCCATCTGTGATGGGAGCTAGGGACTCTATCTCTCTTCCCTTTCTGCTTTTATACATAGACAGATTCAGATCAGAATCCCTGGAGCATCAGCAGAGGGATAAAAGCACATACAGAAAGTCCCTGTTGTGAGCCGATATGTGTCCTGCAAGTGAACATCCAAAAAAGGATTGGCTAATCATCAGTTTTCCTTTGAATATTAAGGACAGCAAAAGAGCAAAAGCCTTCCCAGCTGATCCTATGGTGCTTATACCAAGCAAACAGTATAGTCCCGCCGTAGGCCACATATCCAGCTCTCACACAGCACCACACTGAAACCCACTTCGTATCTGCAGGAGCCAAGGAGGCTTGCACAGGGCAAGCAAACACCCTGACACCTCCAGCCACCGGCGTGACTGTGGGCTACAGTCAGGCTGTGCACATAGATGTTTACCAACCCTGCATACGCTGGGGCATGCAGAGATGGGCCTCGATGTTTAGACAACCCTCATCACCAAAGGAGGGGCTGTCCTTCCTGGTAGGTGGACAGAAATCAGGAGAAACCCAGAAGAACACAGGCCAGCTGAATTTTCCTAGCAGCAGGAGCATCCCTTTGCCAGACACTGCTCTACCTAGGACCTCTCAATCTCTACAGATTTACGTAAGATAAAAACTGTCCTGAACTCGTAAGTCACATGCTGAATGCTACTGCACTACCAGAGAGAAAGCCTGAAGAAGAAATTCTCCTCTGGAAAATGCCAGACTCCGAGGCTATAGCGGTTCTGTAACGATATTTCAGTACCTGTAATCTACTGGGTAGACATGGTGCTTAGGGACATGGTTTAGCGGTGGAATGGCAGTGTTACATTAATGGTTGGACTTGATTATCTTAAAGGTCTTTTCCAACTTAAATGATACTTTTCTCTATTCTATATATTCTATCTCCATCTATGAACTCTCTTCCCCCATGTTGCTTTGCCTTTAGGAATAACTTGAGCTGATTTTTTTGAGATTATTGCTGATGCAGCTCAACAGCATTTGGACTTAGCCCAAAACTGGCTGTGATAGCCACAGCAGCTTTCTCTTTTTTCAAGACTAAACAAGCTGAAAAGAACTGCTTCTACAAGATAAGCTAGCAATTACACTGATTGTTTCAATAAAATATTTCCAAACTAATATGTCATTAAAGACTAAACTCACCAAAAGTTTTAAGCATTTACATTTTCCTTGATAATAAAGAGTGCCACTCATGGGCAATTTTAGGAACAAAGAATGATGACAGAAGAAATGGGGGAAAGATAATAGATAATATTAATTTTCTGGATAACAGATAATACTAATTTGTTTCTCCAGCAAAAAGAAATCCAAAGAAAATCATCAGAGAAGCAGTAAAAGCTTTTTTTTTCAGGAATAACTCTGTGGTTTGAGGTTTGAGGAACTCAGCTTAGTTTCAAGTTCATTGGGAACAGCCTTTCCAATGTAGATTTATCAGATAGTGTAGGGAAAATTGGGGCACCCTCTCCACCTATTCCTCTATCAGCCTGAGCTATCACAGAACAAACTCCCATGCTGTGTGATCGCTAATACACACACACACAAACTTGCACTTCTTTCTGCTTCATCTGCTTCCACTCTGGCCCTGAATTCTACTGGAACCAGTGAGGATTTTACTGGGAAAACAAGTAGGATTAGGTCCACTGTATTTCTGCAAGGCAGGTGGAACATCAGGCTCCAGGGCACCGTATTTCAGCATCATGCTGCTGAACAACTTTGGTATGTGGAAAGACAAAAAAACAATCAAGCTCTCTGCATTGCTGGAATCTGAAAAATAGTCTCTCTGGGAGTTGTGAGGGATGAAAAGAGATATAGATCTTGTCTAACTTTTTTCCTAAGCTGATTCACTCCTCAGTGGTATAAATTGTCTTGGGATGTGCAATGGCTATCTCTTAAATAGATCTTGCTTTGGATATAATAGGAAACTTTAACTTGCTTCTAAAAACATAATTACGGGTGAGAATGCAGCGAGCAGCCTGATATTACAAACCGATACTGCCATTCCCTGTCCCTACCCTAGTGCTATAAATCAGGGTTAATGACATGAAAATCAGTAAAAATCTGGCAACATAAAACAAGTCAGAAGAGCATCAGGATCACTGCAGTTTGAGAGTACTGACATTACTGAGTACTTAACTTTGACAAGGTGTTTATTTTTTGTGTTCATTTTCCTCTTGACATTCTTTGTTCCAGAATGAAATTGCTTCTCATAAGAAGAAGAATCCATGGAAAGTTGCAAGCTGTTCCATTTCACACTTGTCTTAAGCACACCATCCTACCTAGTTCTGCCCAGAGTCCTAAGGATCCAAGTTTGCAATTTACTATAAGGAGACAGCTCATGCTGAGACCATGCCCCTGCTGTAAAATTCTGAGTTTGCAGCAGACTGTTCCAACTCTCAGTATAAGGCAAGTCATTGTTGGTGAAAAACAAAAAAAGACAACCTTTGAATTGCAAGAAAATTAAAAACCAGCATATCAACACATATCAAAACAATTGACCCAACCTCACTGAACTTGTTCTTTATGTAACAACCACTCTCCTTTAGTAAATTAACAAAGAAAATTAAAAATTCTCCTTAACTTTTGCATTAAGCTCTTCCTTCCCCACAACACTGGCTCAGAATTACTTACATTCTTGACTTCCTTATGCTTCTGTTTCTTGTAGCTGCCTCTCCGCTCTCCCCCCACTGAGCTTTTGTCATCTATACTATTTTACAAAGAACAATTGTGTCCAGCAGAGGGGAGGCCAAGATTTAGTAACACGGGTAATGACTTCATCAGCCCTCCTTATGGAAGCTTGAATGAAAATATAAAATGTTGTGTGGCAACATGGGAGAGATGAGTCCCAAACCTGCCACTGCCTACCAGATAGCTTTAGGGAGGCCAGTTCACCTGTCTGGTCTCTCTCAGCTTTCTGCCTGTAGAATAAGAATGAAAACATGTCCCTACTCTCAAAAGATCCTGATTTTTAAAGCGATTTCTGAAACTTGTGCCATTTATCAACTATTCAAGAGTGGAAACCAGTGAAGAGAGGTTTTCAGAAACAACAAGATACTTTGATGGAAAAGAATGTCATATAGTAAATCTCAAAAAAAGAGATGGTTGGATGAGACAGCATTTGTCCAGGTCTTTGCCACAGATGTTAATACCAGTTCTGCCATAGTTTCAATACTACTGTTTCTTGAGATGATGCTTTTAATAAGGACAGCAGCATACAGTTGAATCTCCAGAGCTCTCCACAGGATCTTTGAAATTATGTTGGAGAAATATTTAAATAACTCAGACTGGTTTGTTTGCGCTTACCTTCCTATGCCACATCTGAGAAAATGCAGATAGAATAGAAGATTTATTCAGGAAATTGTAATTTTGTTCCACAAATATAGATTCAAAAAAGCTAGGAAGGACAATATTTTATCATGTGGAGCAAAGGTTATAGCAGGTGTTTTGGACACAATGTCCCCTTAAATATTTGAAAGGGCCCTGCCTTTTTAACTTCTGAAAGACATTTTTTAAACATGGAAATTTAGAAACCTACTAAGAATTCTGTCTGCCTACCTCTTTTCTGCATTGCACACATTTCACTCCGTCTTCCCAAAAAGAGGTCAACATAAAGCGGTCACCAGCTGTGCTGGATGCAGTGCTGTCCTCTTCCAATTGGTCTGTGCCAACCTGAATCCATGCAATTTTGCAAACTAAGTACCTTATGAAGGCAAATTTTACCAGGCAGTGAAAGACAGCAGAGGCACCCTGAGCCAGCCTGCAGAAGAGGCGTGCACAGACAAGGCTGGGCACAGCAGCTTCCAGGGGGAAAAAGGGCACAGCCACTCTAGACGCAGAATATGGTGGGAATGTACTAATATACCAAAATATCAGTATATAACAATGTATCAGGTGTGGTTTCCTGGAGAGGGGAGAAATCTCACTCCTGTGAGATGCCCTGCAGTCTCCTCCCTGAGACCCGAGCTTGTCAGATCTATCCAGAGTCTTTCTCCACCAGGAGGTACAACCATGGTTGACTTCTCAAGCAGAAAAGCTATAAAAATCTAATGGGGAGGTGGAGGAAAGGAGAAGTGACAGCACTGTTAGCACAGCTTAATTGCAGGGAATTTCGCCTTCCAGCACTCACATGCCTTTCTGCATCACTGTCACTCTGATGTGGGGATGCTCTTGAGAGCAGAAGAGCTTTAAATGCATGTTTTTATATATATATATATATTCATATATATATTTTTTTAAATATAGAAGTGTATATGTGTGTTTGACTGTGTTAAATTATTATTATTAAAAAATGCAACCGCATCCCTCAGTCTGAGAGGTTCAGCATACCTAATTTCTCTTCAGAGCAAACACACAGAGGCGCAGAGCAATGAACATTCCCTGCTGTTAGCTGTTTTTGAAAAGAGCCCCACTTCACTTTTCAGACGGCTCTTCCTCACAGCAATATTGCCCTGTAATTTCAAGTCATAAAACTAATACTGAGAGCAAGCTAGAGTAAATACAGCTGCCACACTTTCCCCCCACCCCCAGCCGTTCCCCTTCTGCCTTTCTGGAGCGAGTCCCTTTAGGGGTTCACCCATGCGTGCTTCATCTGCCTCCACCCTGCCTGACACAGCTGTGGGATTATTTTCCTCAGAGAGGGATGAGGAAGGTTCAGAAGAGCTGGTGTATTACTTGCATGGCTGGTTTCCACCTCATGTCAATTACCTGCTTCTGTACATTGAGAAGGTACTGGCAACATCCCAATTAAATGATGCAGCCACAGCAAGGGTCTTTTGGGGAGGGTCAGGAAGAAACATTACGGTTGAGGAGGTAGGAGAGAAAAATCTGTCAGGTTGGCTGGAGGCACTTTTGTAACAGGTCTGATGCGAAACCCAGGGAAGGCAAAGCGAAAGGGAGAAGATGGTCAGGCCTCTCTATCACTGCCCAGATGATTCCTCCCAGGAGCAGGGAGAAAAGTGCAGCATTGCAGCTCTGCAGAGCATGGGTCTGCTTCTTCCCTCTGGCTCACACTGATAACACAGCAGTGATGCAGGGGAAGAGGATTATCTACCTGACTGCAGCTCTGCCAAAAACCAGGGAGGAGGGATGGGGAAAAAAAGAGGCATGGTGGCTTTATGCGCAGTGACAGAGAGTGAGCCACTAAATCGGAAAGGAGGGGGCAGCTTCTTCATCTGCCCTCAGCAAATGGAAACCAGTGTTGGTGGATGTACCAACGGAGAAAGCACCAGCACAGCCCCAGTCACACAGCATCAGCTGCAGGATTGTGGCCGGTGCCACCGGTGCCTCTGCAGCAAGTGCATGCGGGTGGCCCTGACCTGCAACAAGTCCCTGAATGTCAGGAGACTTGAGAGCTGCTGAATCACGATCTCCTTTGGAAGGGGCAAACCCCGTCCAACAAGACCAACTCATGAGAACACTCCTAGAGATTTCCCTACTACCACCATGTACCTCAGGCATCTTCATGGGCTCTCCCAATGGTCAAAGCAATTCAAAGCATGAGGGCAAATCTTTGTGGCTTGCTCTAGAGGAACTTGAAAGTCTAGTGAGAGGAAAAGGCAAGTTTACTGCAGGTCTTTCTGCCTGGTAAGTACGAGTCAGCATCACTGTGGATCTTTATATGGGTCAGGGCTTCTGTATTTTTCATTTCTGCATTTTATACAAACCAGACACGGATTTGAGGGTAATAATCCAGCTAACACCAGTACCAGGTGCCCAATTTCTGTGTTATGCATGCACCCAAAAGTCTTGCTAAAAGGTACCAATGCCTCATGTGAGAATAATGCAGGCTCAAGCAATAGGAATCGTATCTAAAGGAAAGCAAATGAACTAGACAGATAGATATATAAGGTGAGAAAGTGAATCTATATATACAAAATAAGCAAAAGAAGAGTTAAATGGCAGACAAAGTCCATTCTTTTTAAATGGCTCATAATGATTTTGTCCAGTCCTTCCAGGAAAAAAAGAAAAAAAGGTAGTAGAAAAAGATACAGCTCTGGAATATGTTACAGAGATGCTGTGGCGTCTCATCCTTGGAGGTTTTGAAGGCTCAGCTAGACAAAGACACAGACATCATGCTGGCAGCAGTCCCGCTTTGAGCAGGAGGCTATATTGTGGACCTTCAGAGGTCCCTTTTCACCACCGTTTCTATCATTTTATGAAAAACCCTGTAAGCTTCTCCCTAAAGAGAGCTGAATGAGCATCCTAAAATCCCATGGATTTGAGAGTATTCAGCCCATTTGATATCAGACGTGAAAATCAATGCTTGTTTAGCATAACCTTCTCAAACTATGCCTGTTAACAAAGTCGCCATCCTCCCCAACTGTGTTAACTAAAACTCCATGTAAACCAGCTATCTTAAGTTGTTATACCACTGATCTTCTACAGGTAAAAAAGTGACTTGGGCCGACACCCTTAAATGACCATTTCCAGGGAGCTGATCTGTTCAACAGGAAGCAAAGAAGCACCTTTAAAGATGGGCAATTATTTCTGCAATCAATAGCTGTCAGTAATAGATTGAGCACTCTCTAAATGCATAACTTAATTTCACAGTCCATTAACTTTCCCCCTTCTTAGCCTGCCATTGTACTGGCATTATGTTGTAATCTTTAATCCAGTGTGGGAATACTTCAACCTTTAACCTTTAGGTTTCTTATTATTTCTTACCTGTTACCTTATGTTTTCCATGTTTAAATAAAATGAAGCTGAAAAAAAAAGTCACATTAATATATTCTATTTGACTGACAGCCAGAAAATAACTGAAGACTGAGAGCAAGAAGAAAACATTCCGTATCAAAGCCCATAGGTTTCCCAGAAAGACTGTAATTAAGTTGCAGTTCATAGAACCATGTGAACATAAGAATTGTCAGAATGGCTCTCATTAGCATCTTAAATCCTGTAAGGACCAAAGAATACTGCTTCAGAGGAAAAGAAACATGACACTACAATCAAATATGTGATTATACGTACTATTATGAGGAGCAAGCTAGTTCCTCACCTAACCGATGGTCAACACATTTCCATAAAACAAGAACAATATAACAAATAAATGCAAACAGATAAAAGCCAGCACTCATAAAAAGCTTTTTAGAAAGACACAGTAGAAAGAGATTTAACTGTAAAAAACCAAACAACAAGAAAAGTTTTATATATTGTCTTTGGCACCTCTTTTCTTAGATATTATGCCCCAGACCAAGTTTGTTTTCATAGCTGATGACACTGGAGTTGGGCATGTCCGTCCACATCAGCCATGAGTCTGTTTTACCATTTTTGGTGCAGTGGGTTGACCGTGGCTGGATGCCAGGTGCCCACCAAAGCCGCTCCATCACTCCCTTCTTCAACAGGACAGGGGAGAGAAAATATAACAAAAGGCTCACGGGTCGAGACAAGGACAGGGAGAGATCACTCACCAGTTACTGTCACAGGCAAAACAGACTCAACTCAGAGACATTAATTTAATTTATTGTCAAGCAAATCACAGTAGGATAATGAGAAATAAAACAAAATCTTAAAACATCTTCCCCCAACCCTCCCTTCTTTCCAGGCTCAACTTCACTTCCTCCCCCCCAGTGGCTCAGGGGGATGGGGAATGGGGGTTGGGGTCAGTTCATCCCACGCTGTCTCTGCCGCTCCTTCCTCCTCAGGGCTTTTTTTCTTTTTTTTTTTCCCTTTCCCTTTTTTGGTTTCCTTCCTTTGTTTTTTTTTCCCCTTTAATTTTTTCTTTTTTTAGTCCTTCCCATGGGCTGCAGTTCTTCACAAACTGCTCCAGCCTGGGTCCCTCCCTCCCACGGGGTGCAGTCCCTCAGGAGCAGACGGCTCCAGCATGGGTCCCCGTGGGGTCACCAGCCCGGCCAGCAAACCTGCCCCAGCCTGGGCTCCTCTTCCCACGGGGCCACAGCCCCTGCCCAGGAGCCTGCTCCAGCGCGGGCTTCCCACGGGGTCACAGCCTCCTTTGGGCACCCCCTTGCTCTGGCGTGGGGTCCTCCCCGGGCTGCAGGTGGGGATCTGCTCCCCCATGGGCCCCTGTCACAATCCACTGTTGGGTTGAACAATTTGGCAGAGGTTAAACCCCCTTGCTTTCCAACCAACCTCAGATAATTCTGGGAGGTTGGGGGCAGCTGGGCTTAACTTCTGATTAACTCCAATGTTTTGTCGTGACTAGGTTCCTTTCACATTCTCAGGAACAGAATTAAGACTCAAAACGGATTCAAGTCCCAAGACACTTTGTTTGGCTGACAACAAATGCACGAGAGAAGAGCAGAGAACGAGAGGACAAGTGAGAAAAGGAGAGAGAGGGGGAGAAACAAACGGCACGGGAGTGTTGCGATAGCTACCACCACGGGTCTACGTGTGGTCCGTGCGGCCTGAGGGGTCCGCGCGGTCCGTGCGGCTGGTGCGGCCCGAGCAATCCGATGTGCCTGATGTGCCTTTGAATCTGGTGGAGGGCAGATGTTCCTGGACGCTCTCATGGTCTCCGCTGGTTCCCCTTTCATAGGGTTGTACTTTTGCATAGTCAATGACTGCTTTGCGTACCCACACCTCCCACTCGGCAGTGGGGCGCATGCCCAGTACCATCATGAGAGGATGCTCGAAAGTTCTAGGGGGTCCGAGCCCCCTCCCCATTGTCAGCCGACTCTGGGCCCGGGCGCATGCGCAGAGGACGTGTACTCCAAGACAACGGGACACACATTCCGGTGGGGTGGGACTCAGTGGGCTGCCTTGGTGATTAAACTGCCCCGCTCAGTTCCCGTGGTGATTAGGCTTTGGTAGTTAAGCTTGCCTGCCACCAATGTTGAGACAAGTTTCTAGTCCCTTACAGCCCCCCTGGGCTGCAGGGGCACAGCCTGCCCCACCATGGGCTGCCCCAGGGGCTGCAGGGGAATCTCTGCTCCGGCGTCTGGAGCCCCTCCTGCCCTCCTGCTGCACTGGCCTGGGGGGCTGCAGGGCTGCTCCGCTCACATCCTCTCACTCCTCTCTTCAGCTGCAATTGTGCAAGTGAGGGTTTTTTCCCCCCTTCTTAACTATGTTATCCAAGAGGCACTACCACCATTGCTGATGGGCCAGGCCTTGGCCAGTGGAGGGTTTGCCCTGGAGCTGGATGGCGTTGGCTCTGTTGAACATGGGAGAAGCTTCTGGCAGCTTCTCACAGAAGCCAGCACTGTAGCCCCCCCCAACTATCAAAACCTTGCCATGCAATCCCAATACACTTGGTCACTGGGGAGGTCATGTCACTCCAAAGCTGGCTGCAGACCGAAGCTCTACAGGTCCTTCCTACACTGGTGGTGAAAAAATGGCCCCTGCACAACTTTTCCTTGGATGGCAACTAAAAATTTTGCCAACTTTTCTTGCTTGTCCAGGGATTTGCCTTTGATTTCTGCTCAGGAGTTTGACTTTTTCTAGGTTTTAGGAGGGCAATCAGAGTGGTCTAAAATAGACCTGTACCCAAAGCAGCAGGGCCCCATTCAGAAAATATGTAGTGCAGTACATTGCTGCTGTGGTGTTCCCTAGCCTCAGTTTAAAGCTGTTCAGCAGCTTATTAATTTCTGACTGATGCTGCAAATTGAGCAGACATCTTCTTCGAGCTTCCACAATGCAACCCATAGCTTATTTTTTTCCCTGGGAGGTGACAACTAATTCAGAAGCCATCGATGTATATAAGGAGATTAATTTGTTCCATCCGATTTGTATTCCCTTGCAGCCATCAACAATGAATGTAATTTACTGTCATGTTGCCCAACTGTCTCGAGCTACCTGCAATAGTCTTTTTATCAGCAAGTTTGGCCACTTTGCTATTCAAACCCCTTCATTCAGTAATAGCATAAACCGCTGTGAATTTAGGAAAAGAATTCCCCTCCAGGTAAATCAATCCAGAGCTCCTGGCAGCAGCCAGTACATGAAATGGGGCATAGGAGATAAATGATTACGTGGGTTGCATATGGCATTCTTACATATTTATGCACATGAAATTAACTGTAACTGCCTTTTTCCCCATCAACCTAGCAACACACTTCTAAGGTGCAATACTATTATTATCCTTTTCTTACTGTTGGGTGAGCAAACAGATTAAGGACTCCAATGCCTGAACATGCTTCTGCTATTCTGTGGTATTCACCAGTCAACTGTTTGCTTTTAGCATGTGGAAAAGGAGTCCTTTCAGATTCACCTCGACCTTAGTGGAGAAGAATTAATGTCATTCCAACTGACGCACATTCATGGCCAGGAAATTATTGTGGACAGGCAGATGTCCCATAACTTGGTGATGATCTGTGTGACCTGCTCAGGGCCAAACAAGGAGTCAGAAATGGAGCTCATAGCATGACTCAGACCTACAATAATTCTCTAAGCATCCTTCTGCCTAGGAAGGGAGTAAGCAGGGCCACTAGTCTATAAAGTGAATGATATGAAGTGCTGCTATTGTAGTCCGTGTATTGTGTGTATACTCTGCCTTCCAGAAGGTTTACCCCATCCTTAAGAATCTAAACTGTACTAATGTACCCCACACAGTCACTAAAGACCATGCTGGTACGACAGTCACTGTGCAATGGCTGCACTTCCCAAAGGCATGCATGACAGTTAAAATTAGACCTAAGAAAATGGTTAGTATGGAACATCTGAAAGCCTCAGAAGTCTGCTGTGAGTGTGATGTATAAGTATCGTATTGCTATTATGTCAGAAAACCCACACCAACCTGCCAACTTAATTTCAGAAAGTCAGTGAACTTCATAATCCTCTTAATTCCACCTTCCCTCTGCTTCTGCCCAGCTTCCTTTCAGCTTTTAACATACTGCAGTCCAAGTCATTGTGCAAGGAAACAGAATGAATCAGGCAGCGAATGTCACTTGTGATTGGCTTGAACAAGCTTCTCCACAGCGGAGCTCAGAGAGGCCCCCGGAGGAATGTGTAGCCCCACCAGGAACAGGAGGATGAGTGAGAGAAAGGGCAAGGGGCAGGCAGGATGCTCTTGTGGGGAGGTTTGCTCACTGATATGAGCGGGACAGGAAAAAAGAAAACAGGAGTTGCTGTCCCAAACCACTCTATGTCAATAATATCCCAACACTTAAAAAGATAATTTCATATTCATGAAGGTTATCAATCAATTCACAGGCTGGAGATGTAAGTCCAAATACCTGTGGCCACAGCTGATAGCTAGAAGGCCACGCTGTCTTTACCACAGGTCTTGCCAGTGCGTCTCAGTCCTGACTTAAAAGTGTTACCTCTAGGTTTGTCGAGGTCACTTGCCTACTCTGTAGTGGTAAGTCTATGTCTGCAATGTCTGCTTCAAGTAAACCTCTGAAGCAAGAGGCATAGCAGCACTTCATGAGGCACAAGCCCCTTTGGTCTGAAGTGACAGCGTGAGCTGACAGAGGAGCTGCCTAGCACCTCCCTGTGGTTTTTTTCTGCTAGAGGAGAAGGGCACCCAACTTTGTGATGACCAGCAGAGAGGCAACACTGAAGCAGCTCTGTGTCTTCCATGCTCCCACGTAGCGATTCCAAGATGGGACACTGATGCTGAAAATTTATTAAACTACTGAGAGGGATCAGAAGGAGCATGAGGATGACTGGATACAAAATAAGGTTCTTAAATGTGCAGGAGCTGAAAGAAGACCTGCTACAGTCTTGCTCATGCCTGGAAGGGGGCATATGTGGCTTTACAGTAAAGCTCATCGTAAAGTATATCAAAACTTCATCTACATTCAAAGTATCTTCTGTCCTAATATGCATGAAAAAACCAGCAAAAACTTCCCCAAGTGCAGTGCTCTTTGTGTGAAACTCAGCACCAGGCGTGCAGATGACATTCAAGGAGCAATGAAGAAGGAAGATTTCATGCTCTGTGGGATATCTGGCTTTTATAGTCAGTGTTGGCTTTGATTTACCCAGAAAAACTGCACATCAATTCTCTCAGGCCATCAGCAAGTTATCTAGTAATAGGGAAGAGACAGAAAAACAATTTCCCAAATCTTAAAAGGAACAAAGTCACTGTAGGAAGGAGGTCAGAGTGGTGAGGAACAGAGTGAGAAACACAACCAGGTATGCTGCTGTCACACACTGCCACACCTTCAGGAATTAGCAGCTCAGCTAGGTTTCCTAAACACCATCATGCTCAGAAAAGTACAAACAATAATCATACAAACGTAAGTCACCAGGGCCAAATAAAATTCACCAGAGAGATTAAGAACAGACTGAAATAGAAACCTGCAGATTGATCTTCCTGGAGAACTCAGTTAATTCCAAGGAGGTCTCTAGAGTTTTCTCACATTAATATTCAAAAGTCATTAGTTTGAGGCTCTTAGCTTTGTGAAATGATGAATACCTGCAGGCAAGAGAGAGAAGGCCTTTTAAGGAGCAGAGAGTTAAGGCTGGAGAGACAGTGAACAGATATCATCTGCCAGGACTTCAGAAAGTTGCACCAAGAACGGGTATTGCTTCCTGCGGTAATCCAAAGTGCATGAAGTGAGCTAAAAAACTAAGGTTACTGTATGGGACAGAAGGGTCTCATGGAGGTAGGAATCCAGGCACTACAGCCATGGTCTTACTAAGCTGTCTGGGCTGCAGCCACAGGAGACAAATACTCCATGAATGCCCTGTGCAAGACAAGACTGAGCCACACTCCTCTTTCAGCAGATGGGGGGATCTAACAGCTAACCTTTTCTTGTCTTCAGAGCCCCCACTGCCCTTCAGTTTGCACAGTTTCTATTTCAAGGGTCTATGAGTTAATGCCTGCACTGTACGTGCACTTGCAGTGCAAGTCATCAAAGAAAAGAGCATCAGGTCTGATGTCTCTATAAAGGATATGAAGATGAAGTGTGTCCCTTCATAAAAGATGTTAAAGACACATAAGATAAAAACCAAACCAGGCTTTTTAATAAAGTGGTGTTGTTTAACCCAGCAGGAGCTAAACACCACCCAGCTGTTCGCTCACCCCCCCTCTCCCCAGTCAGATGGGAGAGAGAATCGGAAAAAAAAGTAAAAACCATGGGTTGAGATAAGAACAGTTTAATAAAACAGCAGAGGAAAAGAATAAGAATAAGAATAAGAATAAGAATAAGAATAAGAATAAGAATAAGAATAAGAGTAAGAATAAGAGTAAGAATAAGCATAAGAATAATGGTAATGATAAAAGAATATACAAAACAAGTGATGCACAATACAATTGCTCACCACCTGCTGACCGATGCCCAGCCCATCCCCAAGCAGCAATTGGTGCCCTCCAGCCAGCTCCACCCAGCTTTATGTGACATCATATGGTCTGGAACAGCCCTTGGGTCAGTGGGGGTCAGCTGTCCTGGCTGTGCCCCCTCACAGCTTCTTGTGCCCCTGGCAGAGCTGAGAGCTGAGAAGTCCTTGGCTGGTGTAAGCACTGCCCAGCAACAACTAAAACATCAGGGTGTTATCAACACTCTTCTCCTACTAAATCCAAAACACAGCACTATGCCAGCTACTAGGAAGAAAATTAACTCTATCCCAGACAAAATCAGGACGTACAGATAAAGAATTATTTGCCTCCTGGCACAGTAGAAGCAAACTGTACTGCTGCCTGGGGTATGTTTATGCAAACAGTGTCTTTGCTTGTTCTTGGACTTCCCGCCTAATTACCGTGTCCCATGCCTGCATTCTCATTAGGTGAAATACACACTTAAAAAGAGACAGAGGTTCCTAAGAAGATATGGGTATCACTTAGGTCACATTTAGGTAAAGCCTTTGTGCATCTAACAACTTTTTCACGGCAGCTGCGAAACCAAAACAACACAATAAAAGATGTTTTGCAGTGGGGTAAATGTGTATTTTCCAGACTTTTTTTTTTTTCCCCACACAGATATCAAAAATACAACAATCATTCATTATGCTTTTGATACTGGTAAGGCTATGAAGAGTTAAATGCACAGTTCTGTCCTCTTACTCAGGAGTACCAAGAATGTGGCTCCTTTTCTTCTCCTGTGCAAGATGGTTTCCCAGCCTGACCACCACAAGAGTATCAATCTCAGCATACTTTTCCCGCTCCCATTTAAGATACACTACACAGTAATGATATAAACCCCGTCACACACCCATGTCCTGAAATGTTTTATGTGGTATAAAGGAATGAGGTACAATATCATTACTGAGGAAAATGACATAATACATTCTCCATAAATCATTTCAAGACCAATTGCCACAGTTGTGAACCTGTCTTAATTTTGTGGATTAATCTTAATCTTGTAATACAAGTACCATCCTGCAGCCTATAACACAAGCTATCAGCACTTACGTGACCTGAACAGTACATTTAGCATTGCAAACTACAATATATAATTAACTGGCTGTATGCACATGCAGTAGACCGATGTCTGCCAAATTACATACTGTGGTTTGCCCTTTAGTGCCTTAAGTATAAATATAATAAGCAAAAATGATCGACACCCCATTTTGGCATGAAATTGATTTTCAAGGTATGCCATTTTCATACATAAAGTTGCATTCATGTATTACACTGAAATGTCTCACTTCAACAGCTACACAGCATGAGATTGATTTATTTTGTAGCTGGAGAAGACAAACTTGGAATCAACAAATAAGATTCTGTCCCTCCAGAAAGACTCCATGTCAGTAGTTGCCATTCTTGCCAAACACAAAAGATTTCTCCTCATGTCCACGAAGTTACAGAAATGCACTCCAGGGAGGAAAGGGGGCAGGTGGGAACACACAGATCAAAGAAATGGTTTTTAAACAGATGAGGTAAAATGGAAGCTCCTAGATTTTTATGTAGCACAAGCTGCTGTCAGGGTAACAGGATTTTCCTAAGGGGTTCCCAGCTACCCCTAGAAAAATTAATAGTCACAGTCAGATGTGCTGATCCCTGGCACAGCTGGTCCAGGTAAAAAAGTTTCTCCCCAGCTGCTTGTCCCTCCCTACACATCACAGGCTATTGCCCCTGCAGAGCTGCAGCATAACATCATGCATGGTCGTTCCCTATCTCAGTTCAACCAGGTCTGAGCATTAGCAGAAGTACTTCATAGCAGTGCTCTTCCAAACCACTGTCACCAGCCTGGTCATAAATTACACTGGAACAACAAACTATTACTACAGCTAAGCAGACGGACTTGCTCGCTCTCAGACCCCACCACGTGCTCCAGGGTGGTTTGCGCCCACCTCCAAGGGCTCTGACTTTTGTGAAAACTGTTTCTACTGCTTCAGGGAACATCAGGCCAGTGCTTGAGACAGGCATGCTGCCATATCACGTAGGGATCCTTGAACATAAAATTTAAGCCAGGATTCAGATTTTGTGGATTTGCCCCCTGTAAGACAAGAGGATAAGCATTTTAAGGTTTGTACCTCCCCATTGCTGCTCCTTTCTCCCTCCTTCCCACCACAGGAGCCCATGTCTCAGCAGGTGTAAGTTCACCTACTTGCAGAGAGCACTCTGCAGTCTCGAGGGTGAGCAGGCAAAACTGCTTGCAACTACAGTGCCATGAGTTTGCTGCAGACTAGAGATGCAGAGTAAATTTTTAAGTGCTTGTTACTTTTTTTTAAGTAAGTTGATGTATTTTTCTCTTTTCCACTTTCCTACTAGTATATCAGCATGAACTGAAAGATGCTTCATGGGAAGATGTGAAGAGAAGGCATGAATGTTGGCATCTGTAGAGTAACACTTGCCAGGCTTAATACAGGAAGACACCAGGTTTGCACATAGATTTTGAGTACCTAACATTCAGAGCTCAGTCTCAGCTATGACCAGTGTCCTCTGGACACAGCCAAGGAGATGCAGAAGATCTGATGATAGTACCAGCTGCAGGAATATGCCAGCTAGTCTGGTAGCTAATCCAGTGCATGTTACCCAGCTGTTTCTCCCTTTCATAAACCCTTCTTCCCATTTTCTCTGTGACCATTTGTACACCAGAATATAGTATTGATGCATCTATTTGCATTCTAGACATCCTCACACATCCTGCTGGAGCTGCAAGGGCTTGATGGGGTTACTTATCGGTCAGAGAAATTAAATCCAGTTTTCCAGCCCTTTACATACCTGGAAACAATGTGGAAATTTTGCCGGTGATGTTCTGGACAGTAACCATGAAATTCCATAAAGTGTAGCAGTTTCTTAAGATCTAGGGGTGGAATTATTTATTACTGCTTTTGAAATAAAATTCTTGTTCGTGTCGCAGAAAACCTTCCTGTATCTGTCAATGACATTAGGAAGAAAGCATTAGCCTTCTGTGCAGTAATTCTCCATTAAATTAACCACTAGGTGGGAAAATCATTGTGCTGGGGAGCCAGCAGATTTCCACATATGTCAGGTTTGTTCCCACTGAAATAGTCCATAGCTGTTCTCAGAAGTTATGTAGTCAGCAACTTGAGATTAATACACAACTGATGACACTATGAACATAAAACAGAATAAAAGAGGTTTCTGTGTTTTCCAACCCATAAAGTTGCTGCTTGAAAGGTAGCATTCGATCTGGAAATGTAACTGGCAGTCCTTGTCCATGGCAGGGATTTTCTTGTAATCTGTTTTGCAGTCCATTACTAAGGGCTTTCCTAGGGAGTCCATGCAATTTTAGTACATGTTTTAGTGTTAGCAAGGGTGAGGTCTTACCGTTTTACAAGCCCCCTGAGGTCCCTATGACAAATTTCCAATGACTTGTAAGAAGATGGCCATTTCCTTATGGCTAGCCCCCGCATTACCATAATTTCATATGACAGATCAGAGACAATCGCCCCCTGTTGTTTACTCTTAATACCGCTCTCTTGTTCTCAGTTGCTTTAACCCCAATTTGCTCTTATGAAGCAGAAGCCGTCCCACTCCCTGCAGAGTGAGAAGTCTCCTCTGATGCTTTCACAAACAGCTCAGTGACATTCCCAGCCCAGGTGATGAGGGGAATGTACCAGTATCTCTCTCTGGGAGAGAATTTACCAGTACCTGATGCACAGGGTGGTGGCCATTCCCCGCTGTGCTTAACTGCAGCCTGGCCTCCTTTGCCTGGGGAGAGCTCGCAGGATGCAATGAGTTTAACCACCCTACGGCTCATGTTTTGGGTCTCCCTCCACACACTCTTCCCAGGTGCTCTCCCCACCTGAAAAAAACCATCATTTCAGGCAGGATATTCTTTTCCCATCACTGCCAGGACACTGCCTAAATGAAAAGGTGTCACCATCCCTGCTGCTGCACAGGCATGAAATCATTTGGCTGCTGCTCCATGGCCATCTCCACCTCCCCCAGCTTTCTTCACGGTGTCCCCAGCCTATTTGTGATCTAAGAACCATAAGGACACTGAAAAACAGAGCCATCAAACAAGCCGGATGGGAAGGGACCTCTGGGGGCATCTGGTCTAGCCCTCTCAAAGCAGCATCAGCTTTGGAGGCAGATCCAGGACAGGGGGAAAGAAAAGAGAGGGAGGGAAAAAAGCTATGAGGAAAAAAGAACAAGGAGAGACATACAGAAAAAACACAGAGAAAAAGCTCACTTCCACTGCTATTCCTAGACAGACCTCTAAGAAACAAAAACTTTAAACAAAGGAGCAAGAAAAATGTCAAATATCACTAGTCTTTTTATTAGCTCAAATACTCTGACAGTGACCTGTAACCCCTGGCCTGACAGCCAGTCAGGCAGGACCCCCCAGCTCCCACAGCAGATGCTCTCCTTCTCAAACACACATTTAAGATTCATAGTACTACTTCTGCTTAAGCATAGACAGCTTCTAGAAACCGCCGCTGACTTTCCCCACTGCCCCACTGTTGTTTTTTCCCTCTGGCAAGGTGTAACTTCATGGCTGCCTCTTGTCTACCTTTTAATGTATCATCTTACAATGGCAGCTGTGAAGCTCAAGATTTATATTTGTACGCTGGATTCATCACACACACAAAGCAGAAAAGAGCACCACATGCTCTTATTCGCAGAGCAGAATGGGAAAGTGAAGGTGAGAAAAACACTTAAAATAGAGAGACACTGATTTGCAGGTTCAGCCTTGCAGGACTGACTGCCATCCATGCAGAGGGCCAAAGCATGGTGTTTTCTGAATTTGAATCAGTCTTCTACAAACCTGTTAGTAGCTTAATGAGTTGAGAATTAGATTAAACCTGGTATTCTGTGGATTTCTGTATTGCTGTGGGGCCTCTAGGTGCAATCTCCACTTAAAGAGACTTATTTTCTTGCTTTCTTTTTCTTAAGGAAATTATTTTCTTTAGTACCAACGTGTGTCTGTCAACTCAAAGTTTCTGAATGAGTCTGAACTTACTGGGGAAAGGATGGACAAACAACTCATTATGCCTATTTGCATAAGACAAAAGACAAACAATTTTAAACTGAATGTATTTTGTAGTGCTCAGTAAGTGCTGAAATAAAAAAAAAAACTGCCTGAGAGTAAACTACTGCAACACTATGTCTATTCAAAATGAAAGCCTCCTCATCAGTGCATTATCAATGTGACTGTTTTCTTGGAGTATTACTGAGGAGGGTGCGCTCACCCACAGCATGGCTTACACCTAATTAGCCAGAAATTCAATATGACAAGTAACTCTTCCTCATTCATCATTAAATCCTCAGGCCTGGATAGGATCAATAACTTACATATAAATCTTTTGATAAAGCTCTTAATTAATAATATAGTGATGATTACTGACAATATTTCCGTGGAGAAGACCACATCTGTAGAAATGTTTTGCAAATGTGGTAATAATTTGCCTGTTTGGACACATCCAGAGAAAACTAGATTTCTTCCTTGCCCAGCTGTTTTTCCGTTTCCTAAGTGAAAGCAGAGCCTGTGTGCAATCTAAATTAATCTGGACATTTTTTTCATTGTGAAAGGTTTTTAAAGGTGAGACCAGGTGGTTATATCCTGCACATAGGAGCATTTAGTAGTTTGTAAGACAAATAAATTGGTTTCCTTTTACCCAAGATTACTAAGAAGTATTTAACCTGCAAAAAACCCAAGCCTCTTTGGAATATCTCTTCAAATTAATTTTACTAGTTTTAGTTCAAAAAGAGCCTTCTAAATAAAAACAAAGAAAGAAAGTGAAGTTTATAGATTTGGATAACCAAAGCTATTCTCCTTTTAAAGGCTAATTTCTAAATTCTTTCTGTAAGAAACATTAGCAACTGTTACATAAGAGGGATGCCAGACAAAGTCTGGGGATTAAGTTATTTTCCTTTCCCCTTTTACATGAATAAATATTAGCCATCCAGTATACTTCTGTCAGCATATTGCACTCTCAGTTGTTAATAACAAGATACCAATTAAAATACAAAGTCAATGGGAGACAAGAATTACCCTGTGACTAGACTGTGAGGGGGTGCAGGATCACTCAGGTTAATCTGGATTTGAAGCTTTGATAGAGCTAAGTGCTGGGCAAGATCAGATGGCACATGAGATAATTAAAAAACATTAGAAGGAGGGCTTCGCATTTTTGCATTTTGCAAGAAGCTTTAATGACTCCCAGGGCATTAGAACATAGCATGTATCTTGTTGAGAGAACACAAACCCAGTGTTACAACAAAATAATTGTTTGATTAGACGGTGGGGATGGATGAAGAAGGAGAAAGGGGATTAATATTCATTTTGCATTGTCTGAGTAGCCTAAGGGAAATATAATTTAATCAGGTCTATGTATATTTTTAAGAGATGCCATGTTCATAGCTAAAGAAGAAAATGTCTGTGTTGTCAAGCAGTTAAGCAAGAAGAGTGCTGACCTTCAGTGTGCTTTCACAAAAAAAAAAAATAAAAAGGACGACATAAATTATTTCCTAAAGGCAGTTGAGATCAGTCTGAATGAATTGTACGGTGGATAGAAGTTGCAAATGAAAAATAATGAGAGGATAACATCCTGGAGTTAAAGAACAGATGGACAATGGGCACAAGAAAATTGATTACACCGGCTCAAATGCAGTGAGGTAATACCGAGAAGTGGGACTTCCTCTAGAAATTTTTACAAAGCGCTTTGGAATTTATTTGTATGCATTCATATGCAGATAAGTATCTTCAAATTGGCACTGAGGACCTGCTATAGGAGCAGCTGATGCCCATGCTATTTTCTTCTCATCCCAGCAGAACATCTTGATGAGGTTAGCAGGAGAATAGTGCTGAGCATACAACAGAGTCCTAATGAGATCACAGCCTTGTGGAAAAGCAACCACAGAGAGAAAGGTGTGAAGGCTCAGGGCTAAAAATCCATGGGCACATGTCCCCTGTGGATACAGCTGTGCAAATGGAAGATGCAATGGCCTTCAGGTGCCTGACCAGTGGCTAACACAAACACCTCCCTGGACTTCCCAGGTGAGCCACAGAGACCTGAAGTCCTGCAAAGGACTTGGCTCTTTTTGACTGAAAAATAAAGCAGCTCTGAGACAGAGATATCTTCCTGTGAAAAAGTGGTGAAAACCTAGAGACAACCTGTTAATTAGCTGAGAGGAAACCATGGAAGGACAGCTATGGAAGGAGAAAGGAAGGATGCTCAGAAAAAGTGTTTTTTATTTAAAAGCATATACATGCATCAATGTATGTTTGCATGGTGAAAATAAAAAGATTGAGCTGGGAGAAGAATGAAACAATGGCAATTATGTATTTCTGCACAGAAGGCAAATATGAGATAGAAGATGGATGTTTGTATGTCTGCTCAATACATTTTGCCATGAATATTTTCAAGGGTATAAATTTCTGTAATGAAAGTTCAGATCTGCTTTACTAGTTTTGTAGAACAGACGTTACTAAATAATGTGTTGAAAACTAGAAAAATGTCTCTTTCTGTATTTCTTTGATATTTGAAACAAGTAATTGTTTTCATTTTGCCACACTACTATAAAAACAAGTTAGTATTTGTTCCCGTCTTAACAAGGGAACTAAGCAGCTTGTTTTGCATTGTTTATTCTGCAAAAACTTATAAATAATCACTTCTTGATGAAGGTGATGATCACAATTAAAACACACCCGTGTAGTCCTTGATCCAAGGATGATTGTTCTGTGCACTCAGTGAAACTCCCCACACTGACAGACACCTTAATACCTGTGGAGGCTTCTGGCCATCCTGGAGAACCGACTGAATGGCATCAACTAGAAATAGACAAAACTTTCGGCTTTTTTTGTATCACTCACCAAAGTTAATTCTCTGCAGATTACTCTCCCATTAACATGTACATAGACACAAACATTTTTCTGCTGTCACAAGAAAGGGACATTTGAGGGTGCTGTGAGGCAATGGGTTCAGATCCAGACTTGTTTTCTTCTGGAGGTTTCATGGTTAAACCCCAGCTGGCAACTCAGCCCCACGCAGACACTCGCTCACTCCCCCCACGGTGGGATGGGGGAGAGAATCAGAAGAATAAAAGTAAGAAAACTCAAGGGTTGAGATAAAGGCAGTTTAATAGGCAAAGCAAAAGCCGTGCACACAAGCAAAGCACAAGAAGGAATTCATTCCCTGCTTCCCATGGGCAGGCAGGTGCTCAGCCATCTCCAGGAGAGCAGGGCTCCATCACAGGTAATGGTGACTTGGGAAGACAAACACCGTCATGCCAAATGTACCCCCTTTCCTTCTTCTTCCCCCAGCTTTCTATGCTGAGCATGATGTCCTATGGTCTGGAACAGCCCTTGGGTCAGTTGGGGTCAGCTGTCCTGGCTGTGTCCCCACCCAGCTTCTTGTGCACCTGGTAGAGCAGGGGAAACTGAAAAGTCCTTGACTGGTGTAAGCCCTGCTCAGCAACAACTAAAACATCAGTGTGTTGTCAACATTCTTTTCATCCTAAATCCAAAACACAGCACTATGCCAGCTACTAGGAAAAAAATCAACTCTGTCCCAGCCAAAACCAGGACAGGAGGAAAGACAGGGAAGCCAATTAGTGGAAGGAGAAAAGGCCCAAATTTATAGGGGGGAAAAAAAAAAAAGGTGTTTCCCATTTTTATCCTTAGAATAGCGTTGTCATATGACACTAATGCACACCTTCCCTGTGCATGTAGACTATTTTTTCTCTCAGGGAACTCCAAAACTCATCTCTTACTGATCAGCTTCACCACCAAACTTCTGAGCTGTACATTGTGGTCTTGTCTTTACTCCTAGAGTCTCATCTTAAGGCTTCTCCAGCCTGTCATCCATGGTGTCTCTTGAGCTCATTCAGCCTGCCATCATCAACCAAAATCCACCTTCTGCATCAGCCTGTACCAGCCATTGCACATGGCTGTACACGTGTCTCCCTGAAAGACACATGTGCCTCCACCAAAGACACTTTCCTACCTAGACCACGTGTTGCATAGATATATGCTGGGATGCCACAGTGGTGCACCCTGAGGCACTTCCCACCAACATTTGTGCACAGGCTGATATTCCTGGCTGGAATTGAGAAAATGTGAATTGTGCCTGGTTTCTGTCTTTCTCCAGTTATGCTGCAACAGCTGCAGAGAAGCAGAAAGGTGGCGGTTGTGGTTTCTTCTTGGGTCTTATGCCACCGTCTGACCCAGTTCATGGTGTTTTGCGTCACAAACAGAACTAGCTATTTTTTTACCTACTAAAACCCTGTATAAACACTGCAGTTGCTAATCCTCATGCTTGTGGAAAGGAAGAACATTGAAATCTCAGAAGTTAAGTCTAACCCTTCCTTAAGTTTTGCAACTTCTGGGAGGCACTGTGGGGGATGTTTATCCTAATCCCATTTATAAGGAGCCTGATGCATGATTATTAAGTGCTTGGCCTCAACAACGTGCATTACAAAGTCTTACCTAGCACTAGTGTTCTGAAATGTCTTATGTTAGCTGGTCAGAAAGTGAACTATATTCCTAAATCCCTTGCAATCGCCTTTGACAGATGACCCTTTCCTTATTTTTGCCAGCCTTTCTTGTATTCCTACAGGAACAGAAGGGACCAGCTTTATGGATATTTGGATCTTGATAGGACTAACACAGAGCAGATGCAGTCTGTCAGAAAGAACCCGTGACATTTCTGTGCCTTAGCAGCAATTTGAATTACAGATTCAGACAAAGCAGCCTGTTGTCTCTGGTTTAGATTTTTATTTGCATTGAAGAGGCAACTTTCAGGAATGAAGTACGCATATAAAATAGAAAGCAAAGGGAGGTTGATCAAGATGCAAGTGAATATATATGTCGATTCCACAGTGTTTTGCCTTAATGTATGTTTGCTGTGGCACATCAGGCCTCTGAAACACACTGCCATGCTGCAGGGATCAGCTCCCTAAGCTGCTCCAGCTATGTAGGAGGGGCATTTGCTCCCCTCTGGCCATGGCCAGCCCCTCAGTCTGTCCTGGGACCTCCTGGAGATGGGCAGTTTAGCAGGTGTAGCACAGGTACCACAGACAGCAGGTAAGCCTGGCAATCGTTTCACAAACATAAATGTTGTTATTCCCACTTCTGTCACAATTTGAGAAAGGATTTGGGTTTTTTTCTAATATCTGTGAAATCCTCTTTCCCTTAAGGGAGAATGAGAGAGCAGCAGAAGAACCAGACCAGGTTTTTTGGCTCTTGTTACAGACTCTTTCTCCCTGCAGGCAGCAAAAGAAATGGCTAAGAGCCCTCCACGTGGGCAGAGCAAAAGCTGTCATTTTGATTTCTCCTGGATGCGCAGCTCAAAATGCTCAGCAAAATGCAGAGCTTCCCTGCGGCTAATCCCTCCCACCACTCCCCACCACCGAATAAAGCCTGCTGACATCCTTCCCCATGACAATGGCTTTCTGGCCAAGGGAGAGATTGGTCACAACGTCATGGGTACCAGGGGACCTGAGAGAGGGGTCCCCACAAACCTGGTGGGGATCTTTGCAGAGTGGCAGAGAAGTAACTCTATCGGGGATGCGAAATCCTGCCCTCCATATTCAGAAAATGGCAGCAGCATGTTGCGGATGGAGTGAGAGCTGGGCAAAAAATTTGGTTTATTGGTCTAAAACAGTGAGTTAACAAGGTTCAGTGGTAAATGTGACAGTAGTTTATAAGATTCGATGGCAAGGTACACTAGGTTATTTATTGCATAGAGGACAGGGTCAGACAAAACTGTCAGGGAGACCCTCCATTGAGTCATGAGGTTCAGAAAAGATCCCCTTGCCTTCTAAACTCCTTCCTCAGAGAGGAGCCTAGGTGCAACTGGATCCAATCCTGGTCCCAGACTTGGTCAACAGTTTATGTCTAAAGGATTATATATGCACAATCAATCCTTTGTATCACTTCGCTAAGATTTTAAATTTTAGCATGCTATCAGCCACTTGCAGAGTCTCTGTTGCGGTAAGGAGTCTCTCAGCCTCGAGGAGTAACCTTGAGAGGCGTCCTTGCCCAAGGGGAGATCCTGGTGTGCAGCCCGCTGCTGTGCAGGAGAGCTCCAAGGCTCTTGGGGTGCTCACTATTGATGGGGGTCTGATGGTTGGCTCATAGTAGTGATTACATACCGAGCACAGATTTTAGTTCCTTCACTGTGCGTAGGTGGGCACATTGCACAATAGCCCGTGGCTATTGTACTGTTATCTGTCTCCTACGCATCCACTGCATGCATCCATCATGACTGGACGCATCTATCACAATCGCCACGGGTGGTTATCGCTTGAGCAGCATTATGGGAAGAGGTTGCGGGGGGGGGGCGGGGGGGTTGGGGCCAGGGGGGGAGCACACCGCCACACAGCACAGCCCTGTAAGGAGACACAGACTCCTTAGACGAGGACTTCAGAAGGAGACTCCTTAGAGAACTCCTTAGAAGAAGACTTCATCGTTGCTTCTTCCTCTACCATCACCAGGTGTTTTGGCATGGCTGGTTCTCACACAGTGGTTACATGGGAAAAGCCACCAAGCCAGCCCCAGTGAACTGACCCAGTAAGGCAAACTATGGGATTATAGCAACCCAAGATCCTTCAGTCTCTCCAGGCTCAATACGTAGAGGATCAGATACATATCAGGTTCATGGCTCACTCCCTGCTCCATGCAACTACCAAGGAAGATATCTCTCACAGCCATTTGTTGCCTAACTCACGGCTGCACAGCAGGACCTCCTCTGAAAGATACACACAATCCTCACTATGGACAGATATTAACTTTATTAAAGAAGGCAGTTAGAAGAGGAGAACAAACCTTGCAGTCTATGGGACATGCTTCACACAGGAAGAGTTACATCCCACGTGCACAATGCATTCACCTTCCTCCACAAAACAGGCTCCAGTATAAAGTATCAGGATATTTGTGTTCAGATTTCCCTGGAAAGAATGGGTTTCCAAATAAATTGGATGCTGCATTACATCTCTTTTCCACTGGGGAGGAGGGGGAGACAATAAATTTAGAAACAAACCAAGAGTGACCCAGAGCACAAAAGAAAATGAAATCAGAGGGAGAGCAGGGAAGGCTCATAATAAAAGCATATCCCTTTGAAGCCACCTTCACATATAGACTTTTCCCTCTAGCTGCAGCCATTTTGCAGAGCTTTATTAAAATAGCATCTCTGCAGAGGAATTACTTAAAAGAGAGAAGTAATAGATTTTTCAGAACCAATGAAAACAAACCCCCTAGAAACAAGAGCAGTTTTCTTTCCCAGATAGGAGTTCTTTAATTCCTTTTCATCTTCATCCATCGCAGGGCTGAGATGGATCAAACCACAGAAGAGGTCTGTGATGGTGCTGCCAATTGTCTTGGGAATGCGCTGGCCAGTCAGCAAACTAGTTAAAGAACCGAAGCCACTGCTGCTAATGTCCTGCAACCCTGAACCAGGAGGCAACAAATAGCCTTTCTGAAGTGGCTAATGGGGCCACACCGAAAAAGCACTTCGGTTACAATTTTGTGGTGTTGGTTTTGGGAAGGATTTCAGCAGCTTGAGCAGGAGGAGGAGTGGGAGGAGGTGTGGTCTCTGTGGACAGCTTGCTGTCTGTGGGAATAAAGCAGAGCAGATGCAACCCTTGTATGCAGCCGATCACATTTCCTGGCACGCTGAGATATTTGAATTGCAGATTTATGGCTCTTCCTAGTTGTTGTTGGTTATTTTTTTATTGAAGTGTTGATTCTGGGGAGGTTTTTTTTTTTTTCTATTTTTGTATAAACTTGTGGTTTAACCCAGCAGGCAGCTAAACACCACACAGCCATTTGCTCATTCTCCCACCCCCACCCCTCAGTGGGATGGGGGAAAGAATCAGAAAAAACATAAAATCCATGGGTTGAGATAAAGACATTTTAATAAAGGAGCAGAAAAAAAGGAATAACAATAACAATAATAAGAACAACAGACTATACAGAATATACAAAACAAGTGATGTACAATGCAGTTGCTCACCACCTGCTGACCGATGCCCATCCCGTCCTGAGCAGTGATCGCTCTCCCCCCTGGCCAACTCCCCTCAAGCATGACACCATATGGTATAGAATAACCCTTTGGTCAGTTTGGCTCAGCTGTCCTGGCTATACTCCCAACCTCTTGTGCACCTGGCAGAGCATGGGAAGCTGAAAAAGTCCTTGACTGGTGTAAGCACTACTTAGCAACAACTGAAGCATCATTGTGTTATAAACATTCTTATACTAAATCCAAAACACAGCACTACGCCAGCTACTAGGAAGAAAATTAANAAAACATCAGGGTGTTATCAACATTATTCTCATCCTAAACCCAAAACACAGCACTATGCCAGCTACTAGGAAAAAAAAATAAACTCTGTCTCAGCCAAAACCAGGACAGGAATGAGGTACAGTTATACTGGAGAAAAATGGGAATACTACTTCTGCTTCCAAACATCAGTGAAAATTACAGTTAGTATCTTATAGGGTAACTTCTGCAGGTTTCCATGCTCTACAAGGCTGTGCAAGAATTTTACCTTGTTTATCCAATGGTGAAGTGTTCCACCAGGTGTTGATAGCTATGGCCTTGGCCTTCAAGCAAATGCATTTGAGACCTCTAGGAGAAACGAGAGGATCTCAGCAAAAGCAAAAGTGGAGCTAATACATCGTCTCTCAGTCTTCATGGGCCTTCTCTCAAAAAAAAAATAGTTTTATTTGGCAATCAGCACTTTCTCTCTGCTTGACATATGGTTGCCAGAGATGAAGACTAGCTGCTGATTTCAATACGAAAGTGAAGTCCTAACCCCTACAATGACTATATCAATAAACCCATATCCTTGGAAGCTGACTCCAGTCCTGTATACTACATGACCTCTGAAAGACAACTCAACAAGCCAGCAAAAAAGCCTGTTTTAATGCCTTCACAGCTAAAAAACCTGATATCAGTTTCAATGGTGCATTTGGTCAGAGATTTACCACTTGAGCTTTCCTTCAAAAAACTGTCTGTCCGAAAGCAATGCGAATCACAAGAAAGCATGACATTTTTTAACACTTCCCAGCTGGAGTTTCAGGGCAGGTTTCTGGGAACAGGTACTCAGATATCTAGGGAAAAAGGAACTCTTGCTGAAGGCTGGAGCTGTGTGGTAGCGGGGTCAGTTAGTGCTACTGCTGTGTGATACCCCATCAGCCTTCATGGGCATGACAGGCAAAATATAAAATATACCAGCTATTGCTTATCCACCAAATTTAACGGATAGGGAGACCCTCAGGTGATCTGAGATCACTTCTAGTCCGTTTGGGCCATTAAGGACCAGTAGATAACGGGGAAGGCTGAGCCCATAGGACACACTGCTTAGCAGGTCTGTGGGAGCACTTTAAAGACCTTCTTCTCCATTTCTCGGTCATGTGAAGAGATTGAGCCCTGAGTGAGACCGTGGCCCTTGAGATGCTTGTGCCATGTGTGCAACCTGGGGCATGGGAATGAACTTGGGGATGGAGAAGAATCAAAAAGAGGGAAGTTATTTGGTAAGGCAATTCAGAGTTTCATTTAGTGTTGTCTCGAACTGCTTGACTGCAGCAGGTACATCAGCCCTAACTTTCCCTGGGGGTGAAAACAGGCTTCTTTTGCTCAGAAGCCTGGAGTCAGAGAGGACTTATGGGTTTGCTGTTGACAAGGATCTCTTCTATCTGAAGAAGATACTAAAAATATCCCAGGCAAAAGAGCTCCTGACAAGAGAAATAATTTAAAAACAAACAAAACAAAACAAAACAAACAAAAAAAAAACCAAACAAATGAACAAAATATCCACAGAGCAGGTGGTTCAAGCTGAATAACAGAAGCATCAAAACTGAACTCTAAATCTGACATTGATGTTCAACGCAACACCCATTACTGTAAACATATTTGTTGTTCTGCTAAATTGGGATACTGCATCTTTGAAAGGAAATCTCTCTTTGCTGGAGTTTCTGATGTTCTGCAAGAGCTCCTTCTTCTAAAAGGTAGTTCATTCCAACATCCTTTGGAAAAAGATTAAGGGATCAGAGAGCAAAACTATGACAACCTCTGTAACATTATAACTAAATCCCTTTACCCTAAATAACAAGCTTTCTACACTAAGCCTGGCTTGTTTGACTTCTGCTCCTGAAAGCTAGAGTCTTGAGCTACTTTAAATCTTGTAAGCAGAAGAAAGCATATTATTCCTATATTTTCCCTTTATTTAATGCCTCCAGACAATCTCTGGGACAGCACTGCACCATGACTCTGGCTTCAGATAATTTAACCAGGCAATTACTGATTTTCCCACAATTCTCTGGGTGACAGTACTCACCGCAGGCAGAAAATAAATGCTTCATTGGGGTGGACAGAGGCAGAGAAGAGGAAAGGAAGAAGGAAAACAGATTAATTTTTCCAGATGCGCTTAATTGTCCCAGCTACCTCTCTGGGTCTACTTCTCTGCTACCTCCTTTCCTGTGCCACGAACGTGTGCAGCAAGCAGGAGATAAGGGGCTGCAGGAACACATGGACATAGTTTTCACCCTCTTCCACTGAGAAAAATTCTGCCTCCAAATCTGAATGAATGAATCTGCCTCACTCATTATAGCACATAAGAGGGTTGAGACCTGTTGCAGGCACAGCTGTAACAAATATTGTTCTTGACCAGGAATAGCAGGCTTGTAAAAGTACGATTTGTGACTGCAGTAACACCTCTCTTACATCTGTGCACACACCCAGTAAAAGCTATTTGCTTATGGACCACGAAAAATATCAGTTTCTTGCCTTCATCAAAATGAGCACTCTGAGCTGAGATGAAGCTAAGTAAACAATAACAATGTCGTAGCGAACCAAGTTCCATTATTTCTCTGTGAAAAAATTTACCTTCCCAACACATACGTTTTGTCTTGATGAGATTTGACTGGATGCAACAGAGTTAATCCTGCCTTACAATGGCATAAGCGATAATGATCCCCAGAGTTTTCATAAAAGCTTGCGATTTGAATTCTGCACATTTTTGTAGTACACAGATGGGACACTCCCAATTGCATTATATCCTAGGCTTTTTATTCCACTTAAGATACCCCTGACAATCTAAAACTACTCTGAGTTGCCCAGATATGCATTTATTTACTAAGAACAGAATTTCTTTACTCTATGAAATACCCAAGATATAGAAATAACAAAATAATCTCATATAAAAACATTTCCATAAAACTGGACAAACCTATTTAAAATTAAACTAATAATGTTGATAAAATACTCTTCTTATTAAATAAATATAATTTGTGGAAGCTAGAGAATTGCTAAATAAGGATCAGCAGCTTAGCCTTAGCTTTGGCTTGGCCTTGTATGTGTAATCTACCCATCCCTGATATGCTGTCCTGTGACAATACACAACATGTAATCCAAGCCACATTGTACCAGGCTTGACTTTCATACCCCAGGCTGAGTTTTCAAAGCTGTCAGGAAGTATAAATACATATGTAAAATTATAATTTTATATATAGAAAAATAGATATGTGTGTGTGTGTATAAATAAATAACACAATAACCACTGAAAACTGTGGCTTTCACAAAATCAAAGGCAATGGTACCCTTGAAAACTAAGTCACTTGATTCAGTAGCTGCATGACTGGACGCCGTTACCGCCCCACTGTGCTTGCCCCCGCATGAAGTGGGAATGGCTGTCGCTTCCTGTCACACAAACACATTCACAGGATTAATTAACACTGGAAAGATTGTCAAGCTAAAGGACTAATTATAAATGCAGCACAAATCACTCACACCCACACCCTCCCACTGTCTCTCCCACCAGCTGGGTGGTCCATCCCAGCAGAAACTGCTTTTGAAGCTGACACAAATCTGACATTCGTCAAACCACGCTAGTAAAGCTCCTTGTTCACCGTGGTGTCTCTCCTACAGAAACAACTTCAACCTCCCCAGCCCGCCTCCTTTATAGGTTTTCTCAAGGTCTGAAGAGAAGAAAGAGGTCCACGAGCCAGCAGAATCAATGTGATGGGTGGAAGGCTGCCCCCACCTACATCCCATGAGTAGAGAAATGAAGCCAAAGCAGCATCCACACTGCTCTACACAGGGCGAATCCTATGCAAGGGGGAAACTTGAAGAGAGTTAAGATCCTCATTCCTGTCACTTACAGTTAGTGCCACCAATTTTCTATACTTTTTTTACCCTTTTATAAAATAAGTCTTTTCTAATTCCACAGAATCTCAGATTCTTCAGTGATCAAAAGGTTTTGGATTTGGAGAAACTTATTTCACTTTTTT
Organism: Nycticorax nycticorax; assembly: GCA_023375905.1. Taxonomy (NCBI): domain Eukaryota; kingdom Metazoa; phylum Chordata; class Aves; order Pelecaniformes; family Ardeidae; genus Nycticorax; species Nycticorax nycticorax. The sequence continues at coordinate 585,411 of JAKFQP010000130.1, read as the reverse complement.
TTTAAAAAACTTTTCTCTCAATATAAGCACTGGGGATGTATTTGCTGGCCTTGAGAAACTTCTGTTGTCCTGACACCTTAGCAGAAGTTAGGCACAGCAGGGATTCCCAAACACCAAGTGAGCAAAGGCCATAAATGGTTGTACAGCATGGGAAACCCTTACTGAAAAGTCAGAAGAAGAGCTGTGAACATCTGGCATCACAGGCAGTGCTCTGAACATTCCACGTTTATATTGCATATATGCACAGCAGTGATTGCTTAACATCCTCCACAGCCTCCTGCCAAGTAAACATCCAAGAGCAGTAAAGGGCTTTTCCAGGCTGCCGCTCCCCATGCAAGGGAGCATTGTTATAGGCAGCTTTTCATCCAGCAACCCTTCTTCCCCTTCTCACTGGTGGGGTCATTTTGTTCTGCTGGCAAAAAATACCTCTGGAGGCTGCTTTGGGAATGGAGAGGAGCTGGATAGAGGATACAAAGAACCATTCCCACATCCAGGCTCTTTTCCTGCTGCTAGAACTGGAGAGAGGGGTGTTACCATTGCCCCCGTCGCCTTCCCCAGCTCCCAGTCCCTGGTGTGTCATGGGGTGCTCTCAACTCACACCTGACAGCACGCAGGGGAGCACCCACCAGGGAGGTGTGTGCCATCCCACAGCCGTCCTTCAGCTAGCCCAAACACATGTTCGAGCTGGGCACTCACCCCAGACACCTTTCAGATGCCTCCTGTGACTGCC